>JACEGR010006445.1:0-60639 GCA_014170235.1 Listronotus bonariensis | reverse complement strand
ACCGGGTGCCCACAAGATCACTTTCCGGCTGCCATTTTTTTATTTCTTTATCGCTACTTACTAAACTTGGTAGGGTTGTTAGACTAATGAAAAGTCATTTTAAGGTGTATGTGAGAGGCTATTACAATTTTCGGTTTTACCGGAAATGACTGCAACTTTTGATTTTTGAATGGTACACCCTGTATATTTTTTGTTTTCCGAAATCTTAAGATCATTTTTAGTTGAAATATAATATTTTCAAAATAAATTTTGGTTAAATTTTATTTTTAAAGTTAATTTTTTATCAGTGCCATGATCATTCTAAAATCACTCCTTATATTTTACTTATTTTCTGAAAAATACGAAATCGATTTTATCTTTTAAAACTTTTTTACTGAGGGACTCTTAACTTATTTTTTTAGTTTTTTTACCCTAGCTCAAAAACCAAAATAGGACCATATCACTTTCATAATATTTCTAAATGCAGTATTTCAAAGCGAATCCAACTATGTAAAACACTCCGATACTCTACTTTATCTTCTTTTAAAAAACAACATTTAATTTTTGTTTATTATGTTTATACTTTAAAAAAGTATATTAGGATTAGTATAAATCATAAAAATATATTAAGTATACCATTTATTTATTATTTTAAAATATTATTGTAAAAGAAGGCGTTTATACGGGATACGCTCAAAAGAAATAATAAAATTCAAATATTTAAAAACCACAGGAAACAATAATACGATATTACATATTATTTGTTACCGTAGTGACAAGCGCTATTGTTTTGTAAAAAATAAACAGGGTGTTCCAAAAGAAAAACATCAAGTTGATATTGTTACTTTTTAACGCAACCAAATTTTTTTTGTAGATTCTACGTAAAAAGTTCTACAAAAATAGTTTTTATGATGTTTTTGCTATTTCTTGTATTAAAGGTTATATAGGGTAAAATCAAAAACGTCAATATTTTACTTTCTCCTCGTATCTCTTAGAACAATAATTTTATTTAAATTCTAACCACGCCACTTTTAGGTTTTTTCTAAATCGAGTCCATAACACCTTTATTGGTTTTTTAATAACGTTAGTAGTAACTGAGATAATCAATTTTGCCCACCCTGTACAAGCATTGGCATCCCACAAGAAAGAGTTTTATTATTAATTATAATACAATAAAGATTTGTAATTTATAAAAAGTTCTGCATAGTCCAAAACGTTAAAAGCAATAATCAAATATTAAATTGTATCAGTGATTTACGAGACTTGGCCAAAAATGTAATTTTTCTTAGGAGTAAAGTACCTATTTTTAAATTAATTTAAATTAAAAAAAAAAGATGTTTTTAACATATATTTATTTGGGTATTTTATCATTAAAATTTTTTATATTACGTTTTATTTTTTTACGGTATATCTTATGTAAGAATATTCTTACTAAATAACGATTTTATTTTAAGTTACATTTTCATTATAAGTCTTTATATATTATTATAACATTTTAAATTTTTTGGACTTTTTTAAACCTGTAAATAAACTTTTTTAAATTTAACATGTTTACAGTATTTTAAATGTATTTTTTTAAGAAAAACAATATTTTTCCCTTTTATTTAAAAATACTACTTACAGATATGTATTATGTAATATAATTCGTTTACCTAATCGACCTAAGAGATTTATTCGCGCCAGAAAATCTCTCCCACTATTTTTTGTCGTTCTTTGTCAGGAAAACTAGGAATAAAACTTAAAAACAAATTATCTGCATCACGACAGTATATTTGGGTTAATTAATTTTTATTTATTAAAGTGCAAAATCACTCTGTTCCTGGAAAAAAACGAAATAGATATTAATTTAAATTTTTAAATTAAGTGTTTTATTAGTTACTTTTTATTAATTTTAATATAAACAAATTTGTAATAATAAATAATAATATTTTTTTAATTTATTGCTTTTTTTAAATTAGTTCTTTAAGTGACTGAAAGTGACGTATTTTATAGATTTACTCTTGGTCCCCATGCCTCATTAATATGATTAACTTTATATTATTCAAAAACGCTTCTATTTAAATAACTGTAATTTTAAAAATTAATATATTGGTATACAACCTTATACGAAAATATACGGTTTCTTTTAAAAATTGTTTAGTTTGGCATTTTTTTGCCCCAGTTGGTCCCAGAAAAAGTTCGTTATACCGTCCGTTGGACAAACACGATATTTTTTTATCAAATTATAAATAGCGCAGTGTGTACACTGTCGTTAAATTGGTATTCTTGGTAAATCATTGCAATCACCTTTTTATTATTATAACTGCGGCGTCAGTCGACCAAATTTCGCAAAAATAGAGTGGTCAGACAGTTAAAGTTTTAAAAATTTTAAAAAATTTCCGTCGGACAACCCGTCTCTTGAAAAACCAGTCACTTGAATAACTGAAGTAAGCTATTAATATTTTCTTTTAATTAATGGTATTGTTTTAGATAGTTTTTGATCTAAATTTTATTGTAACCATAAAAAAATTAAATAAAATATGTTTTTTTTTTCATCGGATAGTTTAAAGTTTTAAAAATTTTTGCTGGATAACCAGTCTCTTAAAAAATTATCATGGATAACTGAATTGTTGTCTGTAGAACAATTTGATTGTCCTTGGGATATTGTAATATGGTCTAGCGGGAATTCAAATTAAGGAGTACAGTGTTGCAATTCAATTAAACAGCTGATAAAAATGGGTATCTAGATTCAATTTGGCGAAGAATATTTACATAAATTACCTGATTAGTTATTAAATTTCACGAAAAATTGTGGGCATCATTGTCTGACAACCTAAATAGCACAAAGCAGAATAATAGTCAGTGTTTCGAGAAACTTTTTAAATAACCATGAAGCGTAAGTTCTTCGTTATTTAGACTTGAACTGCAGATAAACTAAAACTGACTTCGCACGTTTTACTTAATTGCTGAATTTTTAACGAAATCCATGATGGCAACCACTTAAACGCTTAACACTATCTGTACACTAACTGTTTTCTATTTTTTTATTACATTAATCCCATAAATCATAAAAATTCTTTAAAAAATAGAATATTTACTGCAACAACAGAAAGCAGAACTTGATTATGAAATGTCATTATGTTCTAAATTTGCAACTGCAGCGTTGCCAAGTCGCTTAATTTTAGCTTTCAAATGATTGACAAGTTAGTTAGCTCTGTTGGTAGTGACCCTGTATTTTGATCCTGTTTGTTTTGGGTTCGAATTTTGTGCCCATGGGACGTACCTAATGTGGATTTTACAAGTTTTATTGTTAAAACTGTTTAAAGTGCTTTGGTCATTGCCGATAAAAATTAAGGAAGTAATTACCCGGTAATATCACAAAAAAAGTTTTTATAGAAATATGAAAATTTTAAAACCAAGACAAAAAAAGTTATTGGACGTATTTATAAACAGACAAATTTCTTTATTATATTATTTATTATTTTTGTTTAACCTAGCACGCTTCAAACGATTATACACTAAAAGAGTAAATGTTTAATAAAGTCAAATAACAATAATCTAAAATTTTTACAACCTATACTATTTAAATATTTTTATTTTTTTATAAGTCCATAAGGCATTAAGAAATTATAAAAATAACGGTAATAATACAAAATGAAAGTCAACATAACAATAGGTATTTTTATGAATTAATTATTAATTTTTATTCAGGAAATTTAGCAGCAATGGACTAAAATTATTTTTATCGAGGCTATAGGCCTTTGTTATTGATATTGACCTAATGCTTAATAGAGCAGTTTTAAACAACAATATGTAGGTAGAGTTAAGTTTTATGTCCTATTGTGTCTTAAATTTCATTTAATTTATTAAATATTGGCTTTTTGTTAGCTTTAAAAAGCCAGTTATGCTACAATTTTTTTTAAATAATAAAACAAAAACATTTTTAATGGTTAACAGTTGATTACCTTTTACAGATATATGGTGTCCGATCTGACAGCAAATAATTTTAGGACAAATAAAATTATGAAAATTCGGTTTTTGCAGAAAGCCTTAGAATATCCTAAAGTTTTTTTTTATAATATACTTGCCATTTGGTTATTTTATGACATTCCCTAAACACAAAAACAAAATTGCCAATTTTCTCGATATGGGGCAACTTTGTTATTTTTAATGAAACAGCATGTATATTTTTTTACTATCTTTTCCTTTAAAAAAATAACTGCATGTTAATTAAAAGTATTATTTGATAAAATAAAATTTTCTACATGGAACGCTATAAAAAAATGAAGAACGACGACAAAGCTTTAGAATATTTACAATATAAACAAAAGTTAAAAAAAGTAATCCAGCTTTACTGTAACTATAATTTATAAATAATCTAGAGTTTTATTGCTGTTTTTTTTCTTAATCTTGTATGTAGCAAATTTTCATTGTCGAATAATACGAAGGGTCGCGGCGAATACGCTTTCATGCCATAAAGTCAATTTTTCAAGACCAATAAAACCATAATTTTTTAAAATAACCATAAAATTCTTAGAGGGTTAAGATTGACTATTTGGATATTAAAAAATATATATACATAGTGTTCCATTAAAAAAAACTAAGTTGTTTTTGTTGACGAAATGTCACAACAAAATGGTAATGATATGCGATTTTTTTAAATCTAAGGCTTTTGCAAAAACCGCATTTTGATAACTTTATTTATTTTAAAGTTTTTCGCGATTAAAATGGGTCTAAGTATAGTCGGACACACTGTATTAAATACCTAACATTGCCATTGTAAGTTCTTTATTCCTTGGCTTTTTACTCCTTTAGCCGTTATTTTCTGCACAAGTTTTTTTTACCTAAAAATGTTTACTTTTCTAAAACACTTAAGTCAAAAAGTAAATGCTAAATTGAAAACCCTGTTAATACCTATGTTAGGTGCGAAAATACCCATGCAAAAACTATTATTTGGCTTTACCTCAATGGGTTAAACCAGAAAATATTCCTTCGATAAACATAATTCGACTGAATTATTTTTACCCAGAGTTTACATTTACCCCGTGAAAAATAACCAGAACCAAATTTATCCAAACGACCAATTTCTCGTAAAGGCTCGTTTTCTAAAATAAACCATAAAGCTTATGTATTTATGAGCGTCTATGGGATAATAATATAATAAAGTTAATACGTGGTACAGGTCCAACGCCGATAAAGTCTTTTCTAGGGCATCTACTATGCAATGTTTTAAAATTAAACTTGCTTATAAAGAATATAAAAAAACCTTTTTAAATAATATTTAAAAAATAATAATAATTTAATTATGTATCATAAAAAGATTTGGTCAAGTAGATTTTTAATAAACAGGGTGTTTAGAAAGGTGTGGTCGTTAATGATAGAGATAATAGAATGAGCCAAAATAATGTTGGTATATTATATCCCACCAACAGTGTCGAACAGGACCACCGGGCAAATGCCCGGTTGGCCAACTCCTTGGGGCCACTTGGGTGCCACTTAAGGAGGTAAAGTGAGAAATAAATCCAAAGTAATAAGAAGAATGAGATACAAAAAGATCTGCACAGTATCATTTACATTATGCAATAAAATAAATCACCATTAGTATGCAATAAAACAAATTAAATAAAAAAAAATTAAAAGTCCGGAAATAATGTTCTCTAGATTATTTGATAATTGTTTACTTATCGAACACCATGCCGATTTTATTAAATATAAAGGGTTTTTATGGCGCTAATAACAAATCTGAAAAAGTGTTTAGTCGGTAACGTTTTGTTTTCTAGATATTTATCATACATTATAAATAGGTAACTAACCCAAATTCACCATATTTCACCTTTTTTACACGTATTTCTAGAGTTTTCTGCTTAATTGGTACTCAATATTTGATTTCCACCTAGTTAAAATTCACTTTAACCCTTTTTTCCAAAAATCCCATAGCTTCACTTTCAATCATTTCAATTGCGGTATTCATGGCGCCGCTACGGCAACTGAGATTTTATGGAAACTAAAAGGGTAAAATAAATAGAGAAATGGGTTTTAAAAAGGTGGAAATTAAATACTTAGTGCCAATTTACCTTTAAATAAAGAATTGTTTGCAGCAGCAAATTTGCTTTGGATATTACGAAAATAAAACATTGCAAACATTGCCGACTTAAAATTCTTTTACACTCGTAATCAATGCTTCAAAAACCCCGTATGCCCAAAATCATCAAAATCGGCGTGCTGTCTCATAGGTAAACAATTATCGATTTTTTATTTCTTTGGGGCCAAATACATTAAAAAAAACTTAAATATGGGCTTTAAAGGTGTTAACAAGGGGCAAAAACTACTTACTAGAAATATATTTAAATTTAATAGTTTTAAACACATTTATTTTTGTATATAGCATTAATTCAGTTATAATTCGTAATATGAACGTGATATATCAGATTGATGGGTATGTATATCTTTTTGCTAATTTAATTGTTATGGATATATTTCAGACAAAAATAATACCGAACTTAACTTAAAGACAAAAACAGTTTTTATACACAAAAGAATATCATAAATGTGTAGAATCTATGCATTGTTGCTTTTTGGTATAACACAACTCACACAAGTATAATTTACATTTATTATATAAGAATGTTTTAACATTTTCTTTCACTTAAGTAAACTGTGAGCGATCACAATCAAAACTACAAATTTTGAAGGCGAGGCTAAGATTAGCAATCCCACAAAATTTGCTAGATTCCTTATATATGTATAATAGGAGTTATTAAAAAATATATGATATTAGAAATAATTTAGCCTCTACAACTTCCAGTAAAAAAGTTCAGAAGTTTTAACTGTTTATCTCTTACTGTATACATGGAGTCAGTACATATTAAATTAATTATATTATTATCTAAGCTTTATCATGTTTTTTTAAATATTTGATTACTTTGCCATATTTAACATAAAAAATACATACAAAGTGCTCAAAATGTTAAATGAACACTTTTTGTGCTGACTGTATATTTTATTTAAAAAAAATGATTTTAAATCTAACTACCAAATATTTTTCTACCAACAGGCCATTTTGAACTTTTGCCCGGTGGGCCAAGTGGCCCCCAGTCCAACACTGCCCACCAAAAACATAAATGTGAAAAAGGTGACCCAAGTTCAACAGTAAAATTGTGCTTGACTGTGGGCTTCACCAAAAAAAAAAAAAAAAAAGAAAATCCAAATGAGTGTCAAGTTGTGTACAAAATCTGAATATGTATTTATAGGATCAAAATAACATTCTGAGCAACTTTTTTTTGTTTTATTAAATACATACAGTGTGTCCCAGGATAGGTGTAACAAGAGGATAAATGTACTAAAAATTTCGGGAACTGTTCGCATGGTCCAAAACTAATAAATACAAAATTTTACTTCGGATGGTAAGATACAGGGCAGGTTATAACTAAAAATATTAAAAATTATCAAAAGCAAAATACTTTTATTTTTAAAGAAAGGACGAAACTGTATAAGTAAATGTTACATATGCATATCAGTTTTTAAAATACATGGCTTAAGGCAGGAAATAAAAAAAAACATTAAACATTACTTTCCCACATTAAAATATCACATTTTTAAATAACAGCAATTATTATAGGTATATATTAAAACAAAGAAATAGTTTTATACTTGTTTGCAATGTTGTTTTTTATCCGATTAAAATAATTCTTTAATTTTCGTTTTAAATAGTATAATTTTTTTGTTTAATAAATAAGTATCAACATTTTAATAATTTGATTTCGGAAATACGTTACTATGGTGTCACACTGTTTTGTATTCTTGATTGACTTTGACAAACATTATAAGTGAATATTGAAAGCATAGGAAACGATAAGTGTCTAGAAAAAGTATTTCTGACTATGGACGGAAAAGTACATTACCTAGTAACGCCTTCTACACACAGAGATAATTCATTTTGGAGGTTTAAAAACGCATTAAAAATGGGTAGATTTTTATCCCATCGTACTCTACCTGTTTTAACGAATACAAAAGCCAAATTTTAAGCATTTTTAGGATATTATTAGAAACCCGATTTTATTTTTACAGTTAAACACCCTGTATCTTTAACCCATATTAAAGGCTTTTGTTTACAAGAACCTGATTGTTATGTAATGACTTGAAAACGTCACTTTTGATATAAAATATAAAATAAGTCAAAAACGGTTGGACTTAGGTATTGAAAAAGCGTACTTTTTGATAAATCGATTGCGGTAGTTTCCGGTGGGACACGCTGTATAATGAAAATTTAGAATACTTCTTAAAATAATGTTAATTTTTGTTATTAAAGACAATTTTAGTTTTACTTCTAATTTATACACTTTGTATCTGTCCCAAATCCGACCTCCTTTGGAATATTGTTCTCATATCTGGAGCATGGCGTCCCCCACAACCCTAAGAATTCTTAATTCTATTCAAAGAAGTACTTTCATGGCTTTTGCTCTGAAGTATTGTCCAGTATGTTCCACCACTTACGGTTCCCAACAGAGAAACTCGTGGATCCGCCCGTATGCATCCCTGTACGGTCCAACTGGACAGGCCCCGAACTTCCCACTTTGTTCGTTCTTTTATTCCTAGAGTTTCTAGAACTATAGACTTCCAGAACAATGCTAAATTTTTGGTCATCAGTTTGGACGCTGGCTAGGCTGAATTTATGAAGCGGCAAATTATACGTACTGTTTACGTGTGTAATTGATGGATACCCGCTTCATAAATTTCACGAAGCGAGCGTCCAAACTAAGGACTAAAAATTTAGCATTTTGGGTGTCTATAGTGAAACTATAATTGTTTTTGGTATTATATTATTGGTGAAATTTTGTTAAAATTAATATTTGCCCTAAACTTACTTTTAAAAAAAAATGTGCCTTAGGTACGATAAATGTTATTCATTTAAACATTGTCCTTTTAAAAATAAACGTTAAAATACTAGAGGGACGTTTCATTTTTTATAAACAGCATTAAATTTTAAACACAGTCAAGTGAACGCCCTAGGAAGCGCTTTTGTAGCGTAGGATTACCGAATAGTTGGTTTTGTAACATTATGGCTCCAAGGAGGACTATAAAGACACGACAATTACAGTATATTTTACAAAGCTGCAGTCAACGACAAAATAATGTTTCTGATAAATTTAATCATTATTGTTCGCCAGATAAATGTAAATGGTGGGTAAAAATAATGTAGTGGAATTATAATAATTTCAGCTCCATTTTAAGCTTAGGTTAACATGTATAAAACTGAAACTAAATATCTAAGTAAATATCTTTTCCTACGACCACCTGTGAAAATAGCAAATAGCACACTGGTTTTATGCATAGAAAATGCGTTTTATCACACTAGTGTTACAAAGTACTTTACAGCACTAGTGTTGCAAAGTACTTTACAACACTCGTGTGATATATATTATGATATCATTCAAAAAACTGCTTTTTGTTTCGTAAGTGACATATTGTAGTGACAGTAAAAAATACTTTGTACTTACCTTAAACAGTAGAACCCAAATAAGCGAAATCATCTTATTAACGTTAAATTACTACACAGTTTAAGCTTTCTTCTAATATTAAAAAGAGTAATAATAAAATTTTCGAAAAAATATAAACATAAACAAAAAAGACATAACCACAAAAATACTTTCACTGACTGTTCGCTCAGTGGCACAGTGTTGTCAGGTAAGTAGATCAAATTAAAAATCTCCCTCTTACCTTTGAGCACGCACTTTATAGAGACAGCCTTGCCGCTTGACCGTTCGACCTAAAGCGCCAGAGAAAAAACTCCTATAGATCAAATTCCTTTCTCTCTGTCTTCGTATACTTAAACAACTAATTAAATCTTTTTTTTTAAATCCCTTAATTAAACGTGAGGCTTATACACACTTTACGAATCCAGTTTCTTTTATCCATTCATATTTTGCATGGTATAACGGATGTTTAGTAGTCGTTTTTTTCTTACTTTTAGGACTTTAGGTTATGCATTACAATTTTCCAATTTTTTTATTGTTTCTCAAAAATATCAGGAAAAAAATGTGTAAAGTATCAATAATTTTTAAAAAACCCTTAAAATAGCAGAAAACTGTATTTAACTATTACCGTTATTACCTAACCAAACCATACAATTTTTATTAAGTGAGGGCTTTTTAAATTCCAAAATGATAAAAGTTATATAATGCTTCTATAGGTGATTTTCGATGTAAAAATATTGTCAAAACAGTAAAATATAGCAGTGAGGAAAAGTATATATCACACTAGTGTTACAAAGTAAAAAATCACCCTAGTGTTTTGCAAAATTCTCAAATGTTTTTTATTTTTTCTGTAAAGACAAACTTTATTTTTTTTGGTGAATAATTTGTGGTCGTAGAAAAAATAGTATACAGTACCCGTGTGAAAATGACTTTCTTACACTCGTGGGACACTCGTGTGAAATTAGTCATTTAACACACCACATAGTAATGTAATATACTATAACAGACGTATAAGATAAAGGGATGCAAATGAAAAGTCTTAAAAAAATTATTGTCCATGAAAAAAAT
This sequence comes from Listronotus bonariensis, assembly GCA_014170235.1. Lineage (NCBI taxonomy): Eukaryota > Metazoa > Arthropoda > Insecta > Coleoptera > Curculionidae > Listronotus > Listronotus bonariensis. The sequence continues at coordinate 50,140 of JACEGR010006445.1, read as the reverse complement.
AATGGTACAGAGTGATTTTTTAGTTAATATTTTTCTTTACACTGTGTAGAATGCAAAAAAATATTTATATATTTTAACTAAAATTAGGTTGGAGAATTTTTCGCTTCCGAAATACAGGGTGTTAAATTTTTAAGAAATAAGTGCCTTTTCATTATAACTTTTCTATTACTCCAAATAATTTCACAAAATTTTGTACATCTTTTTTAACCTTTAAATTATATTTTTTACTGTTAAGGTTTTTCTTATTTACCAGAAAAAATTGGTACGTCACTGCCTTTACTTCAAATCACTATTATTTTTAAATTACTTATTTAATTTAAAACTAATTTTGTCTCTTGTTATTTTTTCGTAAAACGCACCATTTGTTAAAAAAATAACAACCATTTTGATGCATTGCAAAATCGATAAAATCTTATTTGGTGTTTCATATGTAAAATTCGTTTTTGTCTAATGTGTATTTAAATTAGGTTAACTACTTAATAATATATAATAAATATAGACATAATGTATGTATTTACACTTACTTTAATAAAAATAGGACAAAAACCAATTTTTACATACAAAACACCATATTATATTTTAGCGATTTTGCCATGCATCAAAATAGCCTTTATTTTTTTAATAAAACCGCCTATTGTACAAAAAAAATTAAGAATACAAATTAAATTGGTATTTTAAAAATAATAATAATTCGAAAAAAATTAGTGGCATATTTTTTTTAATTTAATACTAATCTTGTTCAAACGCCATTAGTATTTTTTAAACTTGTACATTAAAAAATGGAATGTAATGATCAAAAGAAGTGTAACAAATTTTGCAGATATATAGAGAGTGATAGGAAAGTTATAATAAGAAAGGCATATTGTTCTTAAAACTTTCACACTATTTATTTTAGAGACGAAGCATTTTCCAACATAGTTTTATTAAAAAATGTTTTTATTTTCTTGGGGAAAAAATATCAACTTAAAAATAACCCTGTATAAGATCCGAATAGAAGGCGACTCACACCCATTTATTTACTGGATAGAAACTTTTATTTATCAAAAACAGTGTTTTAAAAACGGTATTTCTACAGGGTTGTTTAATTAAAAATCATGGTGAAGGGTATATTTAAATAAAAAAAATAGTCCTAATACTTTTGACACACCCTGTACAATGACAATCTAAATTTTTAAAATACATTCTAAGGCGTTATTAAGATATGTTTGTTTGAATCATACAAAATGTACCAAAAAAGTTAATAATTTTTCAAGATGTTAAATGTAAACAATGTTTCATGACTTTATTTATAAAATTGGGTAAAAAATTAGGGGTTATATTAGTACTGAAATTAAGGGTTAAAAAATGAATTGCCGTTACACAGGGTGTTTTAAAAATTTTATGTTTTTTTACTATAAATGTAGCCTTGCATAATTGTTTTGGCAACCCTGTAGGAATACCTTTGTAAAAATTTTACATTTAAAATAAAATAATTTTTATTCGATAAACAGAGGGGTTTAGATCGCATCCTATTTGAATCCTAAACTGTTTACACAAGTTTTCATAAAAGAGCTCTCTACAATAAGAACCAGGATATTCTTATTGTAGAGAACTTTTTCCCACCTCTAGGTTCCCAGTGTTCCCATCTAGGCAGCCTTTTATTTGTCAACTTTGTAATATGGTGTATACTCACCTACTTATGATGTCGTCTATTCCTTTTCTATTGGCTGACCTTCGTATCAGCAGAAAATAAAAACCTTATTCAAAGCATTCTAAATGTCTATCCAGTCTTTTAATGCTATAACTATCCAGAATTTTTAATCATACATCGAGCTACAAACAACATCAGCTGCTTGTTGCATTTACTTGTCTTTCTCGCCGAGAAATTTTGAGATCAGAGCAGATGCAATATGATTTTGAACATGCCGCATATTTAGTATTTTTCTATTACCTTTTTGTTATTTTATTATTTGCACTTTTAACACAGTGTATCAAGTTGCAAAAATTATTTTATTTTTTTCAAATAATATTTGTTTATCGTATGTCGCAGAGTTGTGAGAAAAACTAACAAATATTTTAAAATCGTGTTTGCATCTTGGTTCAGACCTAAGTAACAAACTAGGTACACTTACCATAACCAGAGAATACTAATTCATAGAACATTACTAGTGAGATTTCAGCGTACCCTAAAATTTTAGTACCTACCCTGACCACCAGATAGCAAAAGTTGGCACCGGACCAATCAGAAAATTGGTCGATGCCCATGTCGAGTTTCTATTGGTCGATTGGACTACTTTCGCTTTCTGGTGGTCAGAGTAGGTACTAAAATTTCAGAGTACGCTGAAATCTTACTCGTGATGTTCTATGGGTTAGTATTCTTTGCCATAAAGTATACTTTTAAGTTAAATAGGTAGTACTATAGGGTAGGGTAGTTATTTTTATCATAAGTGACGTAATTTTTATGCTAGAGATCTTTTTCTTTTAAGAAAGGCCTGGTTATGTACCTAAAAAATTATATAAGTTTTCTTTAAAAGATGCAGCATTTTTCCATTATTTCACTTTAAGTCTATTAAATTTTGCATATGACGAAAAATTTAACCATTCCCAAGCCGTATCTCGATTCGTATTGGCAGAACAAAATTATAACAAAAGACTTCTGTTTTTTTCTTAATACCATTTTGATGTCAGTTTTTTTAATATAATTTTCAAGTGTTTAAAAAAACCGGTGGCAATGACCCCCGTGGTTTTAGCACCCTTCGGTTCGATATAGATTTTAATCCTTGGGCTATTGCCTACCTTCTGTTAAAATTACAAGTAAATCCATGCAGGACCAAAAAAAATTCGAGGTGTAATGCTTTAGTTCCTGTACTACTTAGTATGAAGCAAAAATAAGCATTAGTAAAATTAATAAAATAAAACAAAATATATACTTTGTTCATAGTCACTTTAATTGAATATTTAGCCGTGACAGCTGTTTCGTAGTACAACTACATTTTCAAACGTACTGACAAACTAAAATTATGTTACTTATATATAAACAGTAATACCTAATTAAACATATTTTTTAAAAAGGTTTTAAAATTAATATGGTACAGTTGTAAAATTTAAAGATTTTATTGCTATATTTTATAAAAGTTTTACAAGGGGTAGATTTCCTAGGTCAATCTGTGTGTTAAGCAGATGTACATTCTGTACACACAGATTGACCTAGGAAATCTACCCTTATAAAACTTTTATAAAATATAGCAATAAAATCTTTAAATTTTACAACTGTACCATATTAATTTTAAAACCTTTTAAAAAATATGTTTTATTAGGTATTACTGTTTTAATATAAGTAACATAATTTTAGTTTGTCAGTACGTTTGAAGATGTAGTTGTACTACGAAACAGCTGTCACGGCTAAATATTCAATTAAAGTGACTATGAACAAAGTATATATTTTGTTTTATTTTATTAATTTAAAATGTACGGTCACAAAGTAACGGACGAAACCATAAATTCTTTAAGCATTAGTAAAAGCTTTCCTAATGTCTAAAATTCTTTAAGTGATATAAATAACCAGAACTCTTAATTATACAGCGAGTTTCAATAAGCGCTTTCTTTTTCTTTTTTTTTTTTGCAGTTCGAAGGTATTTGGTGGAGTTCACTAACCATATATGGGTCATTTGTTTAATGTTGGGATTTTTCAACAGAGTATAATTTTAGAGTCTATCCAAAAATCATATAAAATTTTGATATTAAATGTGAGTCATATAAATATTATGTCTTACAGGACTTCCTAACAACACAGGATGTGACCCACATCTAGGTCATAGAACAGCAAACGTGTTAAAACAAATATTTGTATATCGTTTTATATAAAGATGTGATAAAAATAAAATTAAACAATATTATTTTTAAATTAGGTTTGCACCTCGGTTTACACCAAAGTGTCAAAATAGATAAACCTACCATAATGCATACTTTTGCGTTACATTTGCTTTTGTAAAATGTAATGTGATCATCATATCTTTGTGGTCATCTATGAAATAATGAGGTAACATTACCAACTACACGGCAAATATCCAACTTTGCAAAAGCGGTTCCTAGGGCGTTCACTTTGCCGTGTTTAAATTTTAATCTTGCTTATAAAGGGGTAAACGTTACTCTAATATGTTTGGCTTCAGCCTTTAAAATAAATATGCACGAAGGAAAAGGTATTAACCATAATCCCTAACTTTCTGTATGTGGATTCGGGAAGCAGAATCATTTTAAGGAAGTATTTACATTTAAGTATTATAGTAGTGTTTAAAATCTGCTGTATAAATACTTTTTCTCTCTATAGGCTTACGTACAGAAAAAGAGGGTAAAAGGGAACTACAACGTTAAAGGGGTTTTAGTATTTTATATGGTCAATGGACCCCCAAGTATTTTGAGGTTAGATCGAAAACTACGCACTTTTTCCAGATAGAGTCAACAGAAAATTTGTAGGAAATTACATTTTTTATTAAATAACTTTTGCAAAATTGAAAAAAGTAATTTTTGACAAAAAGATGTTAAAGAAACAAAGCAAAAAAAACACGACACAACACGTTTTTTTTTTTTTGTATTTTGCCCCATAACTTTTTATGGAGGTTTAGGTATTAGCATTGGTTTATAGAAAAAGAACCTTTATTTTTCCTTAAAAAAATAACGCTAGGTAGAAGCCTTCAGAGTTCATGGTATTCGAGAAACGATTTTTTAAAGTTTACCACTCATATCCTTTTGCGACATTTACCTATTTTTTCGCAAACAATGTCCCGTAACCCTTTTCTACGCGGTTTTAGGTATAATCAATAGAAACGTTAGTTGAAAGAAAAAACAATTACCTTTAAAATGGTCTATTCTAAGAGGCTCTAGGACTGTTTATAAGTAGGATATGGTTCTTTAAGTTTTTCTACTTTCAACAATTTTTTCTATTCTTTACGTATATCTTTTTTATTTCTTGTTTTAACTTTTTATTTGTGCGTCTATGCATATTTGATGCAAATTAAAAGAAAGCATATTTCTTATTCTTTAAAATGGTTTATTGCTAAAAATGCTGAAGTTAATTTTAAGCAAAATATGGTTAGTCAAAGTGTATATTTTTTCTACGACGGTTTATTATTGTATACATTATTAATGTAATTTTAAACAGGTAATATGACTTATTACCCACGGCTATTACCCGCGCTCATTCGTGCATAGATTTTACAATTTTTATATGATTTCGACAATCCCGATTTTTAAATATGACTCTTTAGCCAAAGTTACTATTTTTTAGTCACTTATGGGTATAAAAATTCAAGATATGAATTAATGTCATTATTTACTCTCAAAGCTTCTACCGCCACAAGTTTTGTTTGAAAAAATAGCCTTTCGATTTACGAAAGGATGTACAAGAAACTGCGGTTGCAGAAAGTTAGGTATAAATTGTTCCATGTTCCAATAAGTGCTTAGGTCTCAATTGCTAGAACTCTAATAAAACTGAGATTTTAGAAGTAGAGAGTAAAGCTGAGGAAGAAATAGATGTTTGAATTGTGACTAAATTAGGTAAACAAATAAGCTTTTATTTTTATTTAGCAACATATATACCCCACTGCACGAAGAAAAAGTAATAACGAGAAGTTAAGAAACTGTACGTATCAATTATCAAAAATCGTTGCAGTATGACACTCCGACTAATCATATTTTGTTTAGAATAAACTTAACCCTTTTTACAATTAACCATTTTTAAGGCTAGAAAAAATCGTTGAAAGTAGAAAGGCTTAAAGAACCAAATCTTACTTAGAAATAGTCTTAGAGCCTCTAACAGTTGACCGGTTTAAAAGTAATTATTTTTTCTCCCAACTGAATATTCTATTGACTAAACCTAAAACTGCGTAGAAAAAAGTTACAGAACATTGTTTGCAAAAAAATAGGTAAAATTGGCGAAAAACGATGTAAGTGGCAAACTTTAAAAAATCGTTGCTCGAATACTATAAACTCTGAAGACTTCTACCTAGCGTCATTTTGTAAAGAAAGGACGGAGGTTTTTTTCTATGCACCAGTGCCTATACCTAAATCCGCATGGAAAAAAGGTATAAGGCAAAATACAAAAAAATTAAAAAACGCGTTTTTTTCTTTGCTTCGTTTTTGGGCATTTTTTGTCAAAAATACGTTTTTTTTTAATTCGGTAATAACTATTTGATGGAGAATTTAATTTCCCACAACTTTTCTGGTGACTACTACCTAAAAAATGCGTAGTATTTGACCTAACCTTAAAAAACTAAAAATGGGATGTTTTCACCCCGTTCTCAAAAACGCACCCCTTCAAATGGTAGCACTCCGCTGTTTTTTAATGGTCGGGGTCCATTGATCATATGAAATAATAAAATCCCTTTAACGTCGTAGTTCCTTTTTAAAGTACAGAATCAATAACCTATAGTTTGTTTTGTAAAATTAAATGTTTGTAAAGCTTTTATTTTCTTTAACTTTTGCTAAATTGTAAAAATGTATGATTTGTGTGAAAGGTAAGTTATCTAAATCGGTTTAAAGACATTTTGTTTGAATACATTTTTATAAAGTGTTCCGTCTTGACTATTATTGTTATAAAGATGGTTTTCGTATATCAGAAAACGGTCCACAGACAGGTTAAAGCAAAACCTCAGAAAGATAGAAAAAACCTTATTGCACAATTTCTATTTACATTTTTTAAACAAAATTTTAAAAAAAATTAGTGGTAAAGGTAAATAATGGCTAACTTGATTCGTTTTGGAGATACAGGGTGTTTTTCAAATTTTGCCAGTTTGGCCAGGCACTTATAACTCGCTTGATGTTAAAGATATGTAAATAAAAAAATTAAGGATTTTTACTGAGAATTTAGTGGCGTACCTATATTTTTTCGTTGACTTTCAGTATATTTTGTCATCAATTAAAAGGTCTTTTTAATCGCTATAAGAAATTCCATATTTAATATATCTATTTTTTAAAAGTTTGCCATTTGGCCATAATCACATTTTTTTAATAAAGCACCCTGTATATGACCATATAAATTTAAAAAATAGTAGATATACGCACTAAGATTTGGAAGCTCATATTTTCGAAACTGTTCGAGAAAATCATTTAAAATGTGGTAAATTCTTTAAGTCTCTTAAGGTAAATGACCAAACACCGAAATTAAATAGTTTTTCGTATTATGGTCGTGAATTCATGACCGCATCGCGTTGTTTTCATTTTGGAAGCAACCACAACGCGTTCTGTTCGTTTGAAGAATGACCATAAAACGATTAATTATTTATTAAAAGAGACCAGATACTTAAACACCTTAAAATATAGTAAAAGCGTCATATATTTTGAGAATAAATACATAACTTAAGATTTAATTAACATAAGACAGAATATCGTTCATTTTTTGGAAATATTCTTAAACATGAAAATAATAGGTACTTCGTTATTTTAAACAAGTAAACAACAAGCAAAAAATAATAGTTTTAAACAACTAAAATAAGTAATTTTTATCTAAAATGGATAAACGACTTAATTGTAGTTTGAACCACATTATAACAAATTATTTGTTCTTACAAGAGCTTCTGTTGTGGCACTTGAAGTTGCATAGTACTTGTTTAGAACGGCAATGGCATTTATTAGTGTTACAATAACGCTTATAATGACTTAACATAAATCCTTGTTTGGAGCCTAAAGATAAAGCTGAGGCTTTTCTTAAAGTTAATGAATTGCTTGGGACATCCGATTGATCAATAAAGTTGGAATCAGCAAAAGTAAACTCATTTCGACCATACATTCGCTACAGTACACCTTCTTCAGTGCCTAGTTGGTACATACCAGACTCATGTACACTTAAAACCACAGCCAAAACATTTCTTGGCGCTAGCCTGCCTCTGTCAACATCTGGGATTTAAAACGACTCACTCTGCTTAAAGTCAAACTAACAACTAAAGTACAAACGTGAAATGGTGCACTGCACTAAGGAAACTAGTTAAAACAGGAAGATTCCGGTGTTCGGATGATTTAAGCCATCCATTTCGCCTTGTGGTGGCTTCTAAAATGACCACGACGCATTGCGGGCATAAGTTCACGACCATAATATTAAAACTTATTTAATTTCGGTGTTTGGTCAGTTACCTCCGTCCATAACGCGTTGTGTGTGATATTTCCGCTCATATCAAATAAAGTATTTTTTACGGTTAAGGAGGCCCTTTTATTGGTGCGCCTTCGACCGATATTAAAATATTTTAGATGTTCCATTTTTAAAAACCCAAATTTGTATAGTAACTTTAAAATGAAAGTCAATGGATAAAATATAGGTTTGCTACTAAATTTTACATAAAAATTAATAAAACTTTTCAACTTATATTTTTTATCCCTAATATCAAGCAAGTTACAAGTGCTTGGCCAAATTAAAAAAAATTAAAAACACTTTGTATCTTCAAAACGAATCAAATTTGCCATGATTGTCCAATCATTTAAGTATGGGTAGGTACGGTGTAGTTGGCTATGACACTGCATTTCGTTGTTAAGGCCAACTAGAAGCCATATTAAGCCGTACTTAAATGCATTGTTAAAATAGATAAATATTGAATTGGTAATATTTTAAAAACTATAAATTTTTGGGAATTTTTATTTAAAAAAATGACTAAGGTTTTTGTCGTAATAATTTTTAACGAATATTTTTGCCCACTCTGTATTTTCTCTTCTCTCTGAAAATTGTAAAAATATCAATTCAGTCTACTACAGTAGTTTTTCGCTACGAGGAACTTTGCCCCAACTCATATTAAATGCTTTTGTTTAGAAGAAATTAATGGTTATGTAATAGCTTGCAAACGTAATTTTTGACAGAAAATGTAAAATAACTTCCGATGGAGTTAGGTATAGAACATTATACATAAATTATGTTTAGAATTTAACAGAGAATCTAAAAAATTAATAATATGTAGGCTATTTAAAATAAGAAAATTGACATTAACTTTTGTATTAACGGAAAAAGTAAAGCTGTTAAAATATTTTAGTTGTATGTACCCCATTGACTTTATAATGTTACCAAATTTTCCAAAGTTTACTTTTAAGAAATCGATCGCAGCAGTTCCCGATGGGACACCCCGTACATTTAACGTTCGTATAAACCCTTGTTTAGTAGTTCAATTAATTTAGACTTTTACCCGAGAAAAAGCAATAACGAGAAGCGACATTAATGTCGGCTCCTTTGAAGTTTTGGGGTCTGATTTTCATAACCTCGAGTTTGACACTCTTGACGTAAATACACCTTATTTTCGAGAAAAATAACTACAAGTTGTGAACAAACAGTCTCTACACTGAGAAAACTAATGAAATTGTTCGGCGAAGTTTAGTCTGAGGCCTAATGTACTATAATAGCACAAATGCACAGAAAAAAATAATATTTTGGCAAAAAGTAATTTTTGATTTAAAAAAAAAATACTTTAAAAGAAATACGACTCACAAAGAGAGAATTTTAAGTTTTTATGCAGGGTGCGCAAAAGCTTAACATTATCATTGGTATAAAGAAATGACCTAGAATTTCTGTAAATTTAAAATTTTGAGGTTATGGTGTTTTTCAATCTTAACGCTTTAAAGAAAAACATTTAATTTTTAACATTTATGCGTTTTTGAAGCTAAATTTGAAGAACAGTGTTGAACACAGAAACGAATTAACAAAAGGCTTAAATTTCTGAAGAAAATTTTTCTTGGTTAAAATTAAATTATGACCTATATGCATAAACTCATGAACAAATTTCAGGCTAAAGTTAAAGTTAATTAAAATACTAAATTTAAGTTCTTCTGAATAAACCAAGCTTTAAGTTGAGGAAAATTGTAAGGTTATGTGGTTTTTAAATTTTGACGCTTTAAAGAAATAATTCCAATTTTCAACGTTTATTTATTATTCAAGCTAAGGTTTAAGTACATTATCAAATACAAGATCAAATTTCCAAAAGGCTTCAATTTCTGAAGAGCATTTTTCTAGATTAAAATTAAATTACGACCTACCTGCATAAACCCATGAAAATATTGAGGCTAAAATTAAAACTAATAGCTAAAACCAAATTTAATCTGCATAAACCAAGCTTTTTTCTTTATGAAAATCAATAACAACAAAATTATCTTGATTTCATTTCAGACATAATGTGGTATTCTGTTGTATATGAGTAATTATTAGACGATCATGTTTATACATACTAAAAATGGTCTCTGGAAAAAGAAAAGACTTATTTCTTCTTCTGATTTAGATGGGTAACTGCGGTAAGCACAATGATATCCTAACATGATAATAGTTTAGAAAATATATGATATTCAGGATAGGGATACAAATTTCAAAATTTCTTCACAACTACGCTCTTAAACTAATTTCCAAAATTAGCACACTAAACAACAACGGATTTTAACTTAATCAACACATCCGAAGCACATAAGCTCGCTCCAAGGAAAGGGGAAACAGCTGATATGTTTGACGGAAACACACCTTGGTTCGTGCATGCTCTATAGATAAACGATTTTGTAGGAAGGCTTAGCTGTCGCTTCTCGTTATTTTTCTTCCCGGCTTTTACCTCGAAATCTCACGGAATAAGCTAAATATCTGTACATACTTTTATTTTGGTCCAAAAAATACTTCCCTAAAAATCCCTTATGATATCGTGTAAGAAACTCGAAATATGACATGTCAAATGTCAAAAAATTAGCTTTTTGCGAATATCTCATTTCCTTTACTTTTAATTTCATTTATATATTTTATAAAAGCTGTAGAACACAAAATTCTTTACAAATTTAATTCCAAACATTTTTTTGTCGTACCAACGGATCCGATAATAGAGGGCGCAGTGTGTAAAGCACTTTAGTGTATGTACATGCCTTAGCAAGCAATCAATCGTGATATTTAGCAAATACTTAAGTAAAAAGATGACATATTAGACTAAAAATCACGATTGATTGCGTGCTAAGGTATGTACATACAGTAAGGGGCTATACAGTAAGGTTGTAGAACACAAAAGTCTTTAAAAATTTAATTTTAAGCCTTTTTTGTTAGACCAACGGATCCGATAATAGAGGGCGCAGAGTGTAAAGTACGATAAACGATTGATTGCGTGCTAAGGTATGTCCATACAGTAAGGTACTTTACACTCTGCGCCCTCTATTATCGGATCGGTTGGTCTAACAAAAAAGGCTTAAAATTAAATTTGTAAAAACTTTTGTGTTCTACAACTTTTGTAATAAACATAAATGCAATTAAAAGTAAAAGAAACGAGATATTCGCAAAAACTGATTTTTTTGACTTTTGACCCGTCATATTTCGAGATTCTTACACGGTATTATAGGGGATTTTTAGGAGAGTATTTTTGTACCAAAATAAAGGTATGTACAGGTTGACCCTTTAATTTGACTAAGATGACTGGGGTATAGGTACATTTAAGTAATTAGAATTTTGGTGTAGGTACTGTCTAGTATAATTCGATTTTCTTTATTATGTGATTTGTATTTGTCCATTACGTCTTTGCCATTTCTGAAGATTTCAGTTATCACTTAAAAACGGTTGGAGACAGATACCATCCGAAACAGCGTGTACCAGTAAAAGTGAAGACAATATAAATCTAAGAAAGTAGTAATATATAAAAGGAGTTATTTAAAATATTTTTTATAGCATTTATTTTTAAGAAATTACTATAAACAACTACTATATATTTTATAATAAAATATAATATAATATAACAAATTTATTTTATATTTACCATTTAACTTATTATGGTTATTATATCTTTTTAAACAATATCGGTAAATGATTTTAAATGTTTTCTATAAATAATTATTTTGCGCAAAAACATTTTAGAACAACAAAGTGTAATTAATTTACTGTTATTTTAACGTTATTTGCATTTTGCCCACTATTAAAATATCAGATTTAATTAGTTTGGTTAAATTTACCCAACTAAAATATGTTTTATCATAACCATAGTGTAGTAAATATTATTATCCAAAAATAATATAGAACTAATAGAGTGCTATTAAGGTAGTAATAATTTTATTATTTAAATAATGCTATTTTAACAATCGACAATATACCTTCTATTTTAAGCTCATTACAAAATAATAAGCATACTTAAAGTATTATTTCCAAATATTCTTACAAAAATATTTTCCTTTTTAATATTAAAACAAAACGGATGAATACAGAAGTGGAATTAGCAAAAAATACACGAATTACATCAAGTATATTATTCTTCAAGCAACCCATAATTTTTTTTTAAATCCTAATGACAGTCTGCGAAAGCATATATAGGGTGTAATTTTATTTATTGTTGAAAATACAGGGTATAATTTCTTAGCTTATTTTAGAATGAAAAGTTCATATAAACATATGTTCTAAACCTCTTAACTTTTGAAAAACAGGGAGTTAAAATTAAAAAAAAAAAATATATTTATTTAAATATCCCAACTACTCTTTACCCAATTTTGTTTTATTTTGGAACTAATAATAATAATAATATTATTAATGGGGTAATTTATCACTTACCTTATTACAACATTTAAAAAGTCCAGTGGCGTCTCGAAAGTCAACTGAAGGAATATTTCCACCAAAAAAACGGTTTGCCACAAACTGTGTAAATGTGTGTAAAAATCTTGTGCTGTCTTTGGATTAAACAAAAAAATACCTCTTTTATGCCCTTAATTTTTTTTTACTTTTGTTTAGTTTAAGAGAAAAAAATAACTTAATTGCATATTTTTCGACCATAAATTGATGTAACCGTGAAGACAAATTTAACCCGTAACCCGAATACTTATACAATTTGCTCCATTATGTTTTACATCAAATGATTATGAAAGAGGTCCTCAAAATAAACTGTTGGGCAAGTACTATTAAATTTATTTTTATAAAAAATATATTCAAATATCTTATTTTATATTTTAGGTCTACCCTTGCGCAGATTTTTAAAGAAAACTGCAGTTCCCACTTTAAATCCAACTCATGGCTGTAGGTACGACTTAGAATGGCTCTCGGAATGGCTCAAGAAAATACAAAAATGTAATTTTTATTTTGAAAAATATGCAAATAATATTATAAAACAGGGACCTGGAGTAGTAAAAAAATTAGCAAATAAGATAAAGAAAAAGAAGACAATATAACATTTAAAATATTACTTTGAAAATTAGGAACTATAATTCGAGTTAATTGTAATATCTTTCAAGCCCAATCCAATTGTAACAAAAGTTTAAAAAGAAAACTTGTGACTGACAGTAACCGCAGCAAAGCTTGCAAGTTAAAAAAATGTCTATTAATAAAACTGATATTAATAAAAATAATAATTGTTTTAATCATTATAACCAAAAGCTCACTAGTAAAAGGAATTTGAGAAGCGAGTGGATAAAGGAGGTAACACTTTTTTTATTCGACTTCCCTTTACGAATAATGGCGATAAGTGCGTTAGTTGTGTCCTTTATTCGTTATTTATTATTTAAATGTAGTCTAGTCATCTCTATTTTAATCATTTCTATCAATTACCTCCTTTATTCGTGAAGATAATTTTAATAAAAAATACTTGCCTCCTTTACCTACTTAAATCTTTAATTATATATTATTAACTTTTATAAACTAATTACCCCACCAAAATTTTCAAATATGAATTTAATTTTATACAGAATTATGTAATATTGTGACGTTGAAATTTTGAAATATGTATACATAGGGGTCACTATTACGTCACTGGGCAAATCTACCATATGGAACTATCTATTGGGACAATGAGACCGGTGGACCATCAAAACTAACTTTACATTTAAAAAAAAACAACTTAACTTATTTGATTAACTAAATTTAGTACGGGCATATCCCTAGGGATAGCCCGTACGGGGCTGAACTTAAACTTTAGCTTTATACTTTACTTCACTAACTGCTTGTTATCTGATAAACAATCCCCTTTAATTTCTTTCTCCCGTCTTTAAATATCAAATTTTCCAGTATTTGTTTTGCATTTCTAGGCAACTCAGCTTGTTTAATGTTTTTGTTTTATTATTATAAGAGTAACCTAGAAAATTGTTTGATTTATACTTTTTAAACCTTGACACCTTACGTATTGTTTTATGTCCCAAATTTCCCAATGTTAAGTAACCCAATTATATTTAAATTTCCCAAAAATGTATATTTTTCAAATTTCCAAAATGTATACTTTTTTATACTTGGTGTTCACATATGCCCCTTCCCTGAAAGCGTTGGACCCACAACGCTATTAGAAATCAGACAAATTTTCTTTAAACTATTAAAAAAAAATTTGCAATATTATCGAAAAACGATAGTTCCATATAGCTTACAAATATTTAAAACCTAACATTATGTTACTTATTATATAAATTACCGTAAATAACCTTAACTTTTCGAAAAAAGTTTTATCTAAAATTTTTTCAATAAATGTAAACAAAAAGAAATGAACAAATAGCCTTTAATCCAAAAAATAATTAATTGACTTGACTTTTTTCTAAAAATAAAAGATTTGTCATTGATCATAAGAAAAAAGTTAAATTTTTTCCATTGTTAACTGAATAATTTCTAAATTTGGGATTTTCTCCAAGTAGTTTTATTTAAATATAGTTGTAACGGTTAAGATTATTTTTTAGAGAAAAGTGGCCTAAATTCTATACCTCCTATATAAAACACTTTAAATACATAGTATTATTTCTAATTAACTTTACTACATATGTAAAACAAAACACCCGACTTGGTAAACAAAATATGATTCTTTAAAACTAGCTAGCTCAGCATTATTAGAAATTGTTACGACCTTGACCGTAAATTTTATATCATTAAAACAATGACCCTTTCATAACTTAATATTACATATACGGTGGGTTAAAAAAGAGTAATTATTAAAGTTTACTTTTAGGCTACTTTTCTCTGCATATTAAATCATTATTTTTATCAATATAATAATAGACCACAAGTAAACAACAAAAAAAAAAATACCATTAATTAAAAAACATTACAGATTTATCTAAACACTTTATAAATACCATAATGTTCTAGATTGTCCATCTTTTGTTGAATTGTACTGTGTCCACCTTGCCTCCCTGTCCATGTCCTTGATGGTGCGTTCCATTGGCCTTTTGTCCCGTACTTCTCCTCCACATACCATTTTCCGCCTTTCACTTCCATTTTCTTATTCTACATCAGGTTACTGCAACTTCATGCCAATTTCCCCATATCCTGAGCTTTCTCAAGGCCGCTTAACTGTCTTGTACCCCACAATTCAAGACCATACTTCAGAGCTCTTCCCATACTAGAGCTGCGGCTTCCAGTGCTAATGCAGCCTCATGCTGCTTCTAAACTCCGTCTTCACGACGTAACACAATAACTTCAACGCAAAAAATATTCTTCCATATTCTTCTTCATCAACTCTGGCTAACACCATTTAGCCATATTTCAAAACTGATAAAAGATATACCTTATCTTCCTTTCTTGTAGCTACGCTGCTACCTCCTTGCAGCTACGCTACGCAACATATTTTTTCCCCATCTTCGTCACTTCACAAACATTTCTTTTCCGGGGAACGGGACGCCTTTACCATATATATGGCATTTTCTTCCACAAATACACTGAGGGGTAGGAAGGGCGTACCATGAGCGACTTTTCCTATCACATCACAAAGGGCACTGGAACTGGGGCGGGCACAGCTTACCATAACCGACGTTTCACAAAGGTCACTGGGAACGGGGGCGCCTCCAGCATATGTGGCGTTGAATTTTGGAATTATACATATAAGGCCACTTTACGTCACTGGGCAAAATGTACCATATGGAACTATCTTCTTGGGACCATGAGACCGGTGGACCATCAAAAACTAACTTTACATTAAAAAAAAAAACCAACTTAACTTATTTGATTAACTAAATTTAGTACGGCCATATCCCTAGGGATAGCCCGTACGGGGGCTGAACTTAAACTTTAGCTTTATACTTTACTTCACTAACTGCTTGTTATCTGATAAACAATTCCCTTTAATTTCTTTCTCTCTTCTTTAAATATCAAATTTTCCAGTATTTGTTTTGCATTTCTAGGCAACTCAGCTTGTTTAATGTTTTTGTTTTATTATTATAAGAGTAACCTAGAAAATTGTTTGATTTATACTTTTTAAACCTTGACACCTCACGTATTGTTTTATGTCCCAAATTTCCCAATGTTAAGTAACCCAATTATATTTAAATTTCCCAAAAATGTATATTTTTAAAATTCCCAAAATGTATACTTTTTTATACTTGGTGTTTACAATATTAAGATCAAATTAACATAAATTATTGTCAAACACCTAACAAAGTTAGAATGTAAGAAAAAGCGCTGTATTATCAATTTTTAGATTAAAATTCTTCACATTGCCACAAGGTTAGTTTATATTTATAAGGTTGCGACATATCCTCAACTTTTAGGCGATTCGAGGTTGGGGACGCAAGGAAGGGCACTTCTCGGAGAAAAGTTGGCAAGACTGGGTAAAAATCAAAGCTAAAAGATCAATCCAGTGGCGTCTAGAATTTGCGCATTTCATTTTGCATTGTTTTGGAAGTGATATTTGTTGAAAGATGTAATTCCAAATGTTTTTTATTTAAAGTAAAAGAATTTACAACTTAATAACAATTAAAAACTGTTGTGTAAACGGTTGTTCTACCAATACAATAAACTGTATATCTCCGGCACTGAACAACATGGCCGAAAAATTGGAGATGTGACGTCATAACACGTTAAAGCAATATGGCCGAGTGTCGTGACATTGCCATACATTGCAAATGGAAGGCGCCTGAAAGTGTACTGATGGTGACGTCACGCACTCGACCACTTCGGCTAATAAATCGTTGGATCTCGGCTATCCTCTGTGTCTATAGTCGTTGCTCTACGTCAACGCCCTATACCTACGCTACTTGGAATTGCTCTGAGCAACCATTTTCGAGATATTTTTATTTAGGTTGTTTAGTCAAACAAGGTACTAACAAATTTACTTTATTATCTAACAATTCATATTTTAAAATGTATTTATATGCTTTATATATAATCTGAGGAAGACTTTTTAGTGTTTTAAAGACCTCCTTTTTTAGAAAGTTTTGGAAGACTCAAATACTTGCTACCTTAGGTAAAAGAATATTAGATTTTTAGGTTTAATATTTTATACCTGTGCAGGATGTTTTATTTTTATGGTTTTATGGGATATCGCGAAAACCGTAAGGAATATCAAAAATCCAATATGGAATTCCCGATGTCTTTTTTTTTGAGAAAACAACTATAGTAAAAACAGTTCATGGCTACTGCGATTTATCTCGGAGCTACAGGGTGATTTTCGGATTTTGCCCATTTTTATAATCTTTTTTAACTTGTTTGCTATTAAAGTTGTGAAAAAACTTTAAATAGGTTAATTATGTAGTTTTTTCCGAAAAATATTGTGGTGTTATTAGGTTTTTCTTTATTGGTTCTTATAGAACACTCTGTATATTTTTATCTGTATTTATTAAACTCCCTTTCGGCTTTTTAAAAATATTTATAAGTATATACTGTGTAAGGCTTTCGCGGCCATCTTCTGCCAAACTTATGTTTTTTGGGCTATTCGGCCGTCGTTGTAGATTTTGTATCCTTGACGTTTCGCCAGCGCGAGTGGTTGGCATCCTCAAAAGGTTCCTAGTAGACTACTTGCGTACTACTGTAGCAATAAAAATATACAGGGTGTTCCATAAGAAAAAACATAGGTTGGGTAATTTTCTTAAAAACTAATCAATATAGAAAAAAAATCACAATAATCTTTAAAACTTAATACAACTTTAATAGCAAACAAGTTAAAAAGATTATAAAAATGGACAAAATCCAAAATTCACCCTGTAGCTCCGAGATGGATCGCAATAGCCATGAACTGTTTTCACTATAGTTGTTTTCTCAAAAAAGAGATCGGGAGTCCTATATTAGATTTTTGATATTCCTTACGGTTTTCGAGATACCCCGTAAAACCATCGAAAGCGAAACACCCCGTACATTAGGTTCTTAGAAAAGAATGTTTTAAATTTATAAAAGATACTACTGGTAGTCCGTTTTAAATTTTAAAATTAAATTTTGTGACAAAACACTAATTTTAATATTTTTTCTGTATTTCTGCAGTGTATACTTCGGTACTAAAGGCAAATTGTCATACCCTTTGAAACACTTTTTATATAGAATGTCCAGAAAGATAAACAACTTACTAGCATCAAGGAAAATGTAAAATTTCCTCAGTAAAACAATTTTGGTGGTCCAAATATTGGTAGTTGAAATTTGCAAAAATCGTCTTTTTAATCAAAATTTTCATTGTCACACCTAAATAAATTTATAATTTTAGATTCTAATCCAGTTTTACGGCACTGAAAAGCCATTTCAATAAGTAAAAAAATTTAGCACATTCTTTTCTCTGAAAAATCTACTCTGTGTCCACGGACGGATTTACCATTGAATTTTATATTTTTTTTGTCTTTTTTTTAAAGATATTATTAAAAAAACTTTTGCTTTATCTGAAAAAAACGCGTTAATTAGAATCTTAATATGATATATAGGGTGATTCAAAATTGTAAAAGTTTTATTAAAGTTTTTTTGACAAACAGCGATTTTTTACTGCTAATAAAATGATTCATTAGTCTTCTCAATATTATCGTTGACTCTATACAACCTGAATTCCGTCGCCCCCTTCTAACTTTTGAACCGTTCGGTATATTTTCATAAAACTTGACACAATATTTTATGACTAAGGTCTGCAATTTTTACATATCAATGACAGCTCTAAATAACAAGGTAACAGTTGAGCGCCATGTTGCAAAAAAATAAAAAGAAAGAGGGTCTTGTGGCACATCATTTTGAAGCTCTTGACAGGTACTTTACAACCCTAAAACATAAAGTCAATACCTTTACCTACTACAAAATGGCGGTACTTTTAATATTACCTAAATACCTGATTTGGATGGCCATATTTCCGAAAGTAATTAAGTTAGATGTACCTTATAGGTATGGTATTTTCTTAGAGCTCTTTTAAATATCTTTTTAATGGTGGTAACATACAGGGTGGCAAAAAAGTATATATTTTTCTTATGACGCACCCTGTATATTATATCACCATTAAAAGATCTTTAAAAGAGCTTTAAGAAAATACCATACTAGGTACATCTAACTTAATTGCTTTAGGAAATATAGCCATCCAAATCAGGCAATTTTAAAAGTACCGCCATTTTGTAGTAGGTGAAGGTATTGACTTTATATTCCAGGGTTGTAAAGTACCTGTCAGAAGCTTTAAAATGATGTGCCACAAGACAGGGGGTCTAGTAACATCTTTTTTTTTCGTATATAGCGCTCAGCTGTCACCTTGACATTTAGAGCTGTCATTGATATGTAAAAAATTGCAGACCTTGGTTATAAAATATTGTTTCAAGTTTCATGAAAATATACCGAACAGTTCAGAAGTTAGAGGGGGCGACGGACTTCCCTGTATGATAAGCAAAAATAAAGTTCTGTTAAGTTTTATAATTCCTTTAAACATTTTCAAGCTTTTATGTTACGTTTAAAATATCTGATTTAGCCAGTCCTGGTTTTCTTAAAAGATGAAAACACACAAACTTTAATTACTTGAAGATTATTTGATGGCTTCCATTTGTTTCGCGTCAATTCCTTTTAAACAGTCCTGCTATAATTACTCGACAATTGAAGTTTATTATTTTTGTTTCTCAATAAAGGAGAAAGGAAAGTCGGATAAAGGAATTATAAGTTAATTGGGTTTTATTACTTGTCCGGCTGAACGGTTAAAACGAGAATTTAGAAGGGAATCTTATCGTTGCAATAATGGATTTAAATTTCTTGGAAGGTTATTAATTTAAATGAAAGTTATTGTCTTGTTTATCTCTATACTTTAATTTATTAAAATTAAATTAGGCTTAATGACTAAAATATGTTGTTAGCTTTGTTTTATGAAATAAATATAAATGGGTTTAGTTTTATTTAGTTTGATCCGCCAGTGATTAGTTTAATCAATAATTTTAATAATTCGGTTATTATTTAAGCAACATTCCATTTACTAGAAACATACCCTAACCTTAACGGGACAATAATAAGATAGATTACTTTTACTTAAGCTTTTTAAGAAAGTTGTTTTATTCTATTCTATTCTATTTTTATTTCTTGGTTTTGGTCCCTTCAGGTCCAATCCACCACTCTCTCCCTTCCGGACTATGCTTTCCAGGGCTTTGTCGGTGGAAAATCTGGATAATCGAGCTCGTAGCTCCCAGAAATTCCAAAAAGAAAACAAAATAATTCTACAATCGATGCAATGCATAAATTGTCGGCTGTCAAACCAAGACCTGCTACTGGTGTTACGTATAACCTTTACTTTCACTACTGACAGTTCTCATGGCACGCCCACTTATTTCCCGCCATTTGAGAAATACCTCGTGTTCACCACCAAACAGGATACCATCAGCTTATAGCAATCTTCGCTCACAGCGCTTAGATCCAGAAGAAAGATGCCGTCAATTTAGCGTAAATCTTTCCTTGATCCCCGAAGGTAAAAACGTCCGTACGGCACCTCTAACCGCCACTCCCGGAAGAACTTTGTAGTCCTCTACGCACGTTCGCACTGTCCGAAGGTGAAACAAAGAGTTAAAATTGTTTTAGTATTTTTTAAGTAATTAGAATAAACCCGCGCTTTCGTAGGATCGATATTAGTTTTAATTTTGTTAGCTACTTTTTTGAAGTAGTTAATGAAATTTTACCTGCTTCTTGTATAGGTTTTACCGTATTGTCACCTTTGTTAAAAACCACCTAACTGCAGTTCTAATAAAAAAATATCGTCCTTTAAAAATAATGCTAAAAATGGCATTAGGATCACATTTTTATTAATTTATTAATTTAAAAACCACCTTTTTATTAAAAAATGTAATTTTAATGCCATTTTTAGCCTAACTTTATAAGGCTAAAGATACCATTGTATTTTATTTATCAAAACTAGAGTTAGGTAATTTTACAATTAAAAGAACGATATTTAGAATGTTTTTCCGTTTATTTGGCTAAAATAGATTTCAAGATATTTTGAGAATTTTGTAGCTTTTTTTTGGATTTTTTTACCTTAGGTTTCATCTG
Organism: Listronotus bonariensis; assembly: GCA_014170235.1. Lineage (NCBI taxonomy): Eukaryota > Metazoa > Arthropoda > Insecta > Coleoptera > Curculionidae > Listronotus > Listronotus bonariensis. Next base: position 29,046 of record JACEGR010006445.1, on the reverse strand, counting down.
CATTTCCTTTGGGTGCTTTGTTTAAGTTATACAATTTGAATCTCTTTGTAGCTCTACAAAGAAAATGTTGAGTTTTGCTCTTATTTAATATTTTTTCGATAATTGCCTATTGACTTTCCTGATTCTTAAAATTTCTCTTTTAGGTTGTTTTGTAGCATTAAAAATTTTATTTGTTGGTACTCTGGTATGTTTTCAGAGTCTTCTTTTTCTGTATAGAGCTTTTTAGTTTCTTTGGGGCAATTATTATCTTTAATTCTAGAGATAACTTTACTTGCTTTTTTGATAAATTTAAGTTACTTTTCTAATCGACAGACCACCATTTCCTAAGAAAAGTAAAGCATAAAAATATGCACATAAAATGGTTTCACGACACGCATACTTTTCAGTGAAGAAAAAAAGCCTCATATAAAAAGTGTCCCAATAAGAACGCACATTTTACTTGTGAAATAAAAGTCATAATTTATTTTGAACTTAGTGTTAATTATATTTTAATATAAAGCTAATACACTGCAATTAAACGTAAAAAATAATATCCGGCAAATGGCCGCCTCGACTTAGGTGACAGGCTTTTATTCGTTTTAAGAAATTTTCAATAACATTTTCACACAATTGTGGTTCAATTTTCCTAATAACACGTCTAATTTCTTTCTTCAACTTAGGAATTATTGTTGGATTATTAGCGTATACGTGAGATTTTAAAAAACCCCAAAGAAAGAAATCACAAGGCGTTAAATCGCACGATCTTGCTGCCCAATTCTAGCCCATTCCGTGAAATGATACGACCGGGAAACTTTTCTTGCAGCAACTGAATAGCTTCGCGTGTAGTGTGACATGTCGCACCATCCTGTTGGTACCATGGCTACTAATCGCAAACTGTTTACATTATTCTTATCATTTGTTTTTCGCCTACTGCGATTAAAAGAAATGCCGTGCAATTAAAATGTGCGTTCCTATTGGGACACCCTTAATAATACATAGCGGAAATCCTCTTTCGCAGGAATATCTTATTAGAAATCTGCTAAAGCTAATAAAAAAGCAGAAATTTATGACAATAAAGAAAAGCACAATCAGCCTATAGGCTACAGTGCTATTATTGGCACCAATTTTCGTGAGATCAGCAAAGTTCAGCAACATTGGTCAGTAACTGAATGAGTGAGCGCTAGGGGACACATAGTGCTGTTGTGTGTGGCTTAAATTTAAAGTTTTATATTATCATTTATAAATATAGAAGAAAAGAAGGTCGAATAAATAAATTAGAGGTTAATTTGGTTCTATTACTTGTCCGGCTAAACGATTAAAATGAGAATTTAAAAGGGAATCCTATCTTTGCAATAATGGATTTAAAGTTCGTGGAAGGTTATTTATTTAAATGAAGGTTATTGTTTTGTTTATCTCAATACATCTATTGAATAAAATTAAATTAGTCTTAATAACTTAAATATGTTGTTACCTTTTTACTGGTAAAATTAACCCTAATGGGGTTAGTTTCATTAAGTTTGATTCGTCAGTAGTTAGTTCAATCAATAATTGTATAATTAGTTTTTCAACTTCCTTGCAGCTTTTTATCATCTTAAGCTTAAAACAGCACTTTCATCAACAAATAAAGCTTTCTTTTGTTGTGTGCTTCTAACAAAATGTAGCTACTGTGTAAAGGTTAAGAACTGGTTCAGTTAAAAATCATTTTTATTTAAGCAACTTTCCATTTACTAAAAACATACCTTTACCTCAACGGAAATGTAATAAGTTAATTTTACTAAAGCTTTTCTAGAAATATAGAAATATAGGAACTTGTTTCACTATTTTTTGAGTAATAGATCGAACCCAGGCACTTTCGTAAGATCGATATAATTTTTAATTTCGTTACCTACTTCTTACCATATTTAAAATAATGGATTAAAAGTGCGTGGAAGATTATTGATTTAAATTAAAGTTACTGTTTTGTTTATCCCAATACATCTATTTAATAAAATTAAATAAGATCTAATAACTTAAATATGTTGTTACCTTTTACTAGTAAAATTAACCCTAATTGGCTTGGTTTCATTTAGTTTTATTCATCAATAATAAGTTCAATCAATAATTGTATAATTAGATTTGCTCAACTTCCTTGCAGCTTTTTTATCATCTTTAGCTAAAACAGCACTTTCATCAACAAATAAAGCTTCATTTGTTGTGTGCTTCTGAAGGAACATTACTACTGTGTAAAGGTTAAGAACTGGTCCAATTAAAAATCATTTTTATTGAAGCAAGTTTTCATTTACTAAAAACATAACTTAACCTCAACGGAAATGTAATAAATAAGTTAATTTTACTTGAGCTTTTCTAGGAATATAGAAATCTAGGAACTTGTTTTACTATTTTTTGAGTAACAGATCGAACCCAGGCACTTTCGTAAGATCGATATTATTTTAAATTTTGTTAGCTACTTCTTACGATATTAGGAATGTTTTTACCTTTTTGAGGCTATAAAAACTCATAGTGGCTTTGGCAGGTACCAAGTACCAAAGGTTTATAAAATTACACGTCATTTTGTAAAAGTAAATTTTATATAAGTTACTTGGTCACCTACTAGAAGATACTTTCTTAGTCGCCAGATGTTGTGTCGAGCATGGTATAGAGGCTAACGTATCAGCCTCTCACCGCAGCGATCCGGGTTCGAATTTGGTTCCTTCCACGGATTTTTAATAGCTCGTCACCTCACAGATGGTAATGGCAAAGCCTCTGTGTAGTATTCTGCCAATTCTAGGTAGTAGTTATTTAAAAAAAATAACTGTAAAATGCAAAACTGTATGTTTCAATGCTTGGATAACGTTGACGGAACAAGGTAAAAAATGGGTTAAACATCCAATAACCCGGCACTCACGGTACTTTGGTATTTAGGCATGAGCCTTCGTGAGATGTCACAAAGATAAAAAAATAGTTTTGACAATTCTAACCCCTTGACAGACAAACATTTTGGGGGGCCCAATGGTCCGAGGAAGTCCAATATTTCTGGTATTTAACAAGATATGACAAAAAGTCTTAAATAATTGTTGTAGGGTTTCCAAATAGGCATGTCATTTACATTTTTAGATATATACAAAGTGTCTCAAAAAGTAATTGCTGTAAGCCTAGCTTTTTAATTGTTTTTGGACACTCTGTATACATCAAAATAGTTTAAGTAAATGCATGTTTGGAAACCCCAGATTTTTTTCAATATAAGGCTTTTGTCATATCTTGTTAAATGGAAGAAAAATTGGCTTCCATGGACATTAGGTCATCCCACAATGTTTATCTGCCAAGGGGTTAGAACTGTCAAGTAGTACATCTGCTTATGTGGTAATGACTTATTTTTGTTAATAATACAAAAATGCTTTATTTATATTGTTCCTTGATAATAATAAAAAGATATTGTAAAAACAGTCGCTACTTAAAAGATAAAACCTTAAATCGTTTTCAGGCGAAAAAAAGGCTTTTATTTACCCACAGCTAAACGCCATAAAATAAAACGAGATACTCACTTTCCACCTGCGCCATTTTATTTTTCCTCGAAATGAAAAATGCGGTGCTGTTTATATGGGCAATGATTAAATAGGTGAAAACTCGAGAGTTTAAAACCTTGTACGTTAGTGCATTTTTCTTTACCCTCTCGCCAAAGACATTTTCCGAGGAAAACTGAGGAAAACTCTGAAACACTGACACGCAAATAATGTAAGTATACTCTTGCATAAAGTGGATATACAGTGTAAAGTGGGTATTTTTAAAAACTACGTTTTAAAATTGCATTTTTGCCATTCTTTCTTTACCCATATAAAAATAGTAATTTATGTAACAAGTGCATAAAGTGATACTTTTTACGAATGGAAAGTTTGACAGCACAAGCCGGTAGGCGAGTGCGGCAACCCCATAACAGAGACAACAATGAGACGAGTAACTGGTCCTAACAATTTGTCCATTGTATTTATCTCCTTCTGGTTTAACGCAAGTTCCAATAAATATGTCTTTGTCTTTCATCATGGCAGGCTATCGTAGATGGAGCAATCATCGCTTTGCCCTGGTTGCCAAGTTGTTTACAATTTCTGCATGTAAACTTTAATGTCCTTTTTGGCTCACATCTAATTAAGAAAAAGAAAATATACCATGAATCGAATATTTTTAACTTGACAACGTTGCCGCAGGCAGTCACGCCGAAATGTTATTCGATATTTGTGCTTGATATTTTTAATGGCCGATTTATTTGGACAGTTTGTTTACATTTTCTGTGATTTATTGTGTGTTTCGTGTTTTTTACCTTTAATTGGACTATGAATATTGACTTTTATTAGTGATCGCAGTGTATATATTAAATTTGTGCTTTTCAACAGATAATTTAAGGTAATATTGACATGATTATCTGAAAGAAAAAATCTTTATAAAAACCAAATAAATGACATTTTTAATTAGGTGTGTGTAATTATTGAACTAAACCCCAATATTTTATATTAATAGAAAACAAAAACAAGTACCTAACATTAAGGGCAAAAATAGCACAACGCGCCATCTGCGTTTACCTTCCTTGAAGACAGACAAGGAAGGTCAGGCAGCTATCTCTCTCTCGGATAATTTATTTACATTTAGTTGCTCGTCTCATTCTTGTCTCTGCCCATAAGTAAAAAAGACACTTTATGCATGTATAACATACAATATTTTTCTACGACCGTATAAAAATTTTACAAATTACCAGTTTATACATGTTTTATTTAAACTAAGTAATTTTACATACAGTGTAGCACAACAAAGTTGGGACGTTTTAGAAAAATTTAAATAGTATAGTCAGCCTCCTTTGGTTTACACATGAAAATTAATATCAGATCTGAGTAGTTTATGTCAAAAAACTCCAAGATACCAAGTTTTCTTAAAATATTCAAAACGTTTCAAAAGTTTCGAATCGAAATAAATTAAAAGTTTTTTTCACTTTGACACCCTGTATCTTCCTTATTATCAATTTTTGGATATAGGTATGTGTGGTTAATTCTTTAGATAATTTATAAAGAGGTAAAGTTTGTAACTTTGTTTGTGAGTTTGTGGGTTTGTTTGTTTGTTTGTGGCCGCTAATCTTCGTAAGTACTATACCTATCATAAAAATTATTTCACAATCAGAAAGCTACACTATTTAGGAGTGTTATAGGCTATATTTTACTATGATTTAACAAAAGTTCAGATATTAACGCCCAACGAAGTGGGCACGGGTCGGCTATCTTGGAAAAACTATAACTCAAATTTGATATTGACGTTACTATTCTCAACGGATTTTAATGCGTTCTTTTTAATAGATAGAGTGATTTAAAAGAAAGGTTCATATGTATAATAATTAAAAAAAACATATACAGAGTGTTTAAAAAAATAGTTAACATTTAAAATTCGATATTGACGTTACTATTCTCAACGGATTTTGATGCGGGTTTTTTTAATAGATAAAGTGATTTAAGAGCAAGGTTTATACGTATAATAATGTAAAAAAGAACATATATAGAGTGTTTAAAAACATAGAGTACACTTAAAATTCGATATTGACGTTACTATTCTCAACGGATTTTGATGTGGTTTTTTTAAAGATAGAGTGATTTAAGGGGAGTTTTATATGTATATTAATATTTTAAAATAAACATATACAGAGTGTTTAAAAAATTGTTTACATCTAAAATTCGATATTACTTAACAGATTTTAATGTGGATTTATTTTAATAAATAGACTGATTTAAGAAAAAGGTATATGTATAATATTATCAAAAAAAACAAATACAATGTTTAAAAAATAATTTTACATTTACAACTCGATATTGACGTAACTATTCTCAACGGATTTTGATGCGATTTTTTTAAATAGATAGAGTTATTTAAGAGGGAGGTTTAAATGTATAATAATATTAAAAAAGAACATATACCGAGTATTTAACAATATAGTTTACATTTAAAATTCGATGTTACTCAACGGATTTTTATGCGGTTTTGTTTAATAGATAAAGTGATTTAAGGGAAAGGTTTATATGTATAATAATATTCAACACAAAAAATAGCTAGGTCTTTATATTTTAAAGTAAACGGGGCGCGAAAATATATCTTTTACCTGCACGCCTGTAAGGTTACGTTTATATCATAGGCAAATGGGGCGCCAGCCCTTCCCGTAAGGGCGTGTGGGTCAGGGCAGGTAAGAATTCCGATCAATCAATTCATCAAGCTTAAGGAATGTCAGATTGATGCATCAAAATACAAAGTTTACATTTGACTAAGAAACTTAAAGATAAAAATGTTAGAGCTAAACTAGAATCACTGGAAAAACTTGTGAATAAATATAGGTTAAAAGAAATAAGTAGACTACATTTTGTAAAATGTACTTCGTATTTGTCAAGTGTATAATATGTAAATATTTTTTGATGCAATAAATGTTTCGTAATTAATAATTTTTTAAAAATAGACCAACATTTTATTTCGATACCTTTACTTTAAAGAAAACATTTGCGCCCCGTTTACCTTTACGATTTTATTGACCCCAAGATCCCTGCGCCCCATTTACCTGTTCAATAAAACTTTAGTGAAGGCCTTGCGCCCCGTTTACCACCGCCGAAAAATAAAAAAGCATAAATAAAATATTAAATGACACATAATTCTCAAATAAAACTGCTCTGTATACTGTACTAACAAATCACACATACTTTATTTCAACCCGCCATTCTTTGCTTGTCTTTTGTGTTCATATGCTCAAAAAGCTCGAATAAACCTTTATTGTAATTTTGTTTACACAAGTCGGAGCAATTGTATATCTTGAACAATAAGTATGGGTCCCTCGTGGCACGCATATGCGGTGAGCCCCATTACGTGTATGGGCAGCTATTCTACGGCTTTTACTAAACAAATAATGCTTTATTTATGTATGTCGGTTACATGCATTTTTCATGGGGTTTCTTAAAGTAACGCGCATATTTTGGGTTAATCGATTTGGATTATGGGCCAGTATGTGGTGAGTGTTTAAGGAAATTACTACAACGGGTGCTAAAAAGTACGCTGTTAAGCTTTTAGAAACAAATTTGTGCAGGGATGAAGTTTAAAACAAATTTTTGGTTCGCATGATACAGGAACTTGTTACAAAAATTTTTAAAATTCAGAGTAATTCTAAAAATATCATATTAATTTATAAAAATTTCGATTTAGTGCTACATATGCAGGATGTCTGGGAATTTGTAAGCAATCTCTCGGATTTATACAGGGTGATGCAAAAATCGATCACGAAACTTAAGGGGGTGATTTTACTTGACAAAATAAGGGTAGGGCTTTATTTATATTTTTTTCAAAATGCCATTTGTTTTCGAGTTACAAGCCGTCAAAGTTTAATTTTTATTTGGTTTTTTGCCATATTGCATTTATTTTTTAACCAATCCAGTTGATATTTCGCACACAAATCAAGCTTTGCAGATTCTAAAATTTTAAGACAAAAGTACTTTTTTAAATACAGCCAGAGGGCTCTTTACCTAAAACTTAGAATTTATTTGCATCATAACTTTTTTATTTTGACAGATATTGAGAAGCCATTTTATAGATAATCAAAAACTTAAAAAACAAGATACTCCCCATTAAAGTCGATAAACCTCACCGTTTAGGCACCAATAGACATCAAATTTTTCATCTATTTCAATCAAATTACCTACATACATACAGGGTGTCTAGTAATTCAACCGACAAATTTAACCAAACGATTCTGCAGCAAAAAATAAAAAAACAAACTTCATATAAACAAATGTCCTAAACGTCTTAGTTTTTAAACTACGGGGTAATAAAAAAATTAAATATTTAACACATCGTAGTTTAAAAACTAAGACGTTTAGGACTTATGTTTATATAAAGTTTTCTTCTTATTTTCTGTTGTAGAATCACTCCGTAAAGTTTGTCGGTTGAGTTACTGGACACCTTGTATGTATGTGGGTAATTTGATTGAAATTGATGAAAACTTTGATGTCTGTTGGTGTCTAAACGGTGAGGTTTATTGACTTTAATAAAGAGTACCTTATTTTTTAAGTGTTTAATTGTCTATAAAATGGCGCTCCCAGCTTTGCGATATCTGTCAAAATAAAAAGTAATGATGTAAATAAATTTTAATTTTAGGTAAAGTGCCCTCTGGCGGTATTTAAGAAAAGTACTTTTGTCTTAAAATTTAATAATCTGCAAAGCTCAATTTGTGTGTCAAATATCAACTGGATTGGTTGAAACAAAAATGCAATATGGCGAAAAACCAAAATAAAAATTGACGCCTTGTAACTCGAAAACGAATGACTCATGAAAAAAATTATATGAAGCTCCACCCTTATTTTGTCAAGTAGAATCACCCCTTAGGTTCCGTAATCGATTTTTGAATCACCCTGTATAGAACACATAAAAATAATATGAAAAGTTTTCATAATTTTAAGCCTTTTTTTTCCAGGGGCCGTCTGTGTCCGTCTGTCCAGTGGTACTGCAGCCTGAAGATTTATTGTACCAAACTTCCTTTTATTGTACCTATTCCAGTACCTTAGTTCCTTAATGAAGGCGGTATAGGTCTGCTGGGTGCGTACCATATGTTTCCGGGGGCACTCTAATATCCCCGAAGATTGCCTTTTGTGATCCAATGCCTCACATTCTGACAGCACAGTTACTGTTTCGGTCTCTGCTAAACATAATCTGCAGTCCAGATATCCGTTGTATAGTCTCATTTTATTCAGGTGTTCTTTCACTGAAGCATGCTCGGTGAGGAAACCTGTGATTGTTTTTACCAGATTCCTACCCATTTTGAGTAGTTCTTTAGCTCTTTTTGTGCATGGTCCTCTTATGTATATTTTCCCATGCATGAGTTGAAGAAGCCTTTCCCAGTGCAGTCTATGCTGGTCCTTTACCCAGTTTCGTACCGCACTCCGGAAGGTACCCTTTGGCATTCCAAGGACTGGTTCTGGCATGACGTGGCTGACCCCCTTCTAGCCAGTTTGTCTGCGTTTTCATTGCCTCGAATTCCGCAATGCCCTGGCACCCACATCAACCTCGTGTTGTTGCGTTCTGTCAGTTCCCTGAGTTTCACAAGGCATTTTAGTACCAGCCAAGACGATACCTTGGGATTGATAAGTGCACCAAGGGCTGCTTGACTGTCCTTAGCCTTTACTGATATATGTATACTAAATAGACGCCGCAAAAAATCTTTTTTTTAACTTTCAGGCCCAGTTGTACGAAGCAGGGTTAAACTCAGTTCTACTTTTTTTATCTGTTTGACACTCCACGAAGGCTTTATGCCTAAGTACCAGAGTACCGTGGGTGTACTGAACCAAGAGCAGGCTTTTAAACTTTTCCTTAATTTTCAACTTCTTTTAATTATATTACACTGACAGCAATATTGAAAATTTACGGAGAAATCAGTAGAACCACGTAGAACTGAGTTTAAACCTGCTTTTTACAACTGAGCCCTATGGCACCTGGTAAAATTAAATATTTGGTAAATTTGACAGGTATTTCTAAGGACTGCTTAAAATGGTACCCTCTAGAAACATTAGCATTTATTAGAACGCCAGGGACGGACTTACCCATAATACTAATTATTTTTACTGGTCCTTTACCCAGTTTCGTACCGCACTCCGGAAGGTACCCTTTGGCACTCCAAGGACTGGTTCTGGCATGACGTGGCTGACCCCCTTCTTGCCAGTTTGTCTGCGTTTTCATTGCCTCGAATTCCGCAATGCCCTGGCACCCACATCAACCTCGTGTTGTTGCGTTCTGTTAGTTCCCTGAGTTTCACAAGGCATTTTAGTACCAGCCAAGACGATACCTTGGGATTGATAAGTGCACCAAGGGCTGCTTGACTGTCCTTAGCCTTTACTGATATATGTATACTTAATAGACGCCGCTAAAAATCTTTTTTTTAACTTTCAGGCCCAGTTGTACGAAGCAGGTTTAAACTCAGTTCTACTTTTTTTATCTGTTTGACACTCCACGAAGGCTTTATGCCTAAGTACCAGAGTACCGTGGGTGTACTGAACCAAGAGCAGGCTTTTAAACTTTTCCTTAAATTTCAACTTCTTTTAATTATATTACACTGACAGCAATATTGAAAATTGACGGAGAGTTCAGTAGAACCACGTAGAACTGAGTTTAAACCTGCTTTTTACAACTGAGCCCTATGGCACCTGGTAAAATTAAATATTTGGTAAATTTGACAGGTATTTCTAAGGACTGCTTAAAATGGTACCCTCTAGAAACATTAGCATTTATTAGAACGCCAGGGACGGACTTACCCATAATACTAATTATTTTTACTGGTCCTTTACCCAGTTTCGTACCGCACTCCGGAAGGTACCCTTTGGCACTCCAAGGACTGGTTCTGGCATGACGTGGCTGACCCCCTTCTTGCCAGTTTGTCTGCGTTTTCATTGCCTCGAATTCCGCAATGCCCTGGCACCCACATCAACCTCGTGTTGTTGCGTTCTGTTAGTTCCCTGAGTTTCACAAGGCATTTTAGTACCAGCCAAGACGATACCTTGGGATTGATAAGTGCACCAAGGGCTGCTTGACTGTCCTTAGCCTTTACTGATATATGTATACTTAATAGACGCCGCTAAAAATCTTTTTTTTTAACTTTCAGGCCCAGTTGTACGAAGCAGGTTTAAACTCAGTTCTACTTTTTTTTATCTGTTTGACACTCCACGAAGGCTTTATGCCTAAGTACCAGAGTACCGTGGGTGTACTGAACCAAGAGCAGGCTTTTAAACTTTTCCTTAAATTTCAACTTCTTTTAATTATATTACACTGACAGCAATATTGAAAATTGACGGAGAGTTCAGTAGAACCACGTAGAACTGAGTTTAAACCTGCTTTTTACAACTGAGCCCTATGGCACCTGGTAAAATTAAATATTTGGTAAATGTGACAGGTATTTCTAAGGACTGCTTAAAATGGTACCCTCTAAGAACATTAGCATTTATTAGAACGCCAGGGACGGACTTACCCTAACACAATAGTAATTATTTTTACACCCTCACACGCACATCTTAATTCAAAATTGGATTGGGGCGCCAAAAATATCGTCCATTTTAATACATCCAAAACACAATCATGTTCGTTGTCGCGAAAAGAGTCATCAAATACTCATCCTCTACTTATGAGCGGCCAAGTTTTACAGAGCAAAGACACCTTCAATCTTGTGGGCCTCACATTTAAAAGTAACCTTAACTGGCATAAACACATTGTATCTATAGCCACGGCAGCTTCAAAAATGCTTGGATTTCTCTTTCGAGCCAAAAGTATTTTTCCGCTTCTAATTTATACACTTTATATGTGTCCCAAATCCGACCTCCTTGGAATATTGTTCCCATATCTGGGGCATGGCGTCCCCCACAACCCTAAGCATTCTTGATTCTATTCAAAGAAGAGCTATTCGTCTCATTAATGACCCTTCACTTACAGAAAGGCCCCTCTCTTGCCCATCGTCGGGCTGTGGGGGATTTATCGCTCTTTTATAGGTACTTCCATGGCTTCTGCTCTGTAGAATTATCCAGTATAGTTCCTCCACTCACGGTTCCCAACAGAGAAACTCGTGGTTCCGCGCGTATGCATCCCTATACGGTCCAACTGGACAGGCCCCGAACTTCTCACTCTGTTCGTTCTTTTATCCCTAGAGTTTCTAGATTGTGGAACCTGCTGCCCGCGGAGGTCTTTCCTTCCCCCCAAATCTTCAAGTATTTAAGTCCTTAAGCATTCTTGATTATATTCAAAGAAGAGCTATTCGTCTCATTAATGATCCTTCACTTACAGAAAGGCTTCCCTCTCTTGCCCATCGTCGGGTGGGGGGATTTATCGCTTTTTTATAGGTACTTCCATGGTTTCTTGAAAACAAAACGTCGGGTATAATATCTAAAAATACCATCATGTAGTAGCTAAAATATTCCAAAATTATTTATTTTCTGCTAAAGTGCTCTTAGTATAATTAGCAACTGGTATAAATTTGATGTTGGTCCAATATCTCAGTTTTTAGAATAAAAAAATTGAAAATCCTGGCGACTCGACGCCCATGTTCTAATTATCAACATCTGCTTACTTTTACTTGTTATCTGCAAAATTACATCACTGTTTTTTCCCAGTAAAACGTTCCTAAAAAATAAAAATGAGGAAAGAAAAAGATCAAAACAGACACAAATAAGTTAATGAGGCACGCTGCGGAACTTAACTTTTATGTTTGAAGACAAAAGTATGTTTTGGAAATGTTCGGATTTTAAAAGAAAATACTTTTACATTTATTTGAGGTTGACAAAAGCTTTACTTTGCTACGTCTTTTGAGGGAAAAATGTGTTTTTTAGTATAAACATTCAAACAAAATATTTAGATACCAATAACGCATAATTTAAACAAAATATTATTTGGCTTTTCTCCAGAATAAAATTAAAAAGTTTATTTAACATTTAAAAAAAAATAAAACTTTTATACATTATGAAGAACTATTCTGCTCGCTCTTACACAATATAATAAAAGTTATTATTACTTTAAAAGAAATTAAATAATGAAATATTCAATATTAAGTTACTTACAATACAAAGGTTTCAATCTATAAAAAAAGGTTCATTGGCACTCGGTTGAAATCATTTTAATGCAATAAAATAAAATCTTAACAAGACGCCAGACGAGAACTGGGCCAATGGTTGCTTCTCAAAAATGTGGTAAATAGTTTACCAAAAATGTGGTAAAACAGATTACCTAAAAACTTACTTATAAACTTGTTAGAAAAACTTAATTACAAAGAAAAAATAATACATAACCTGGTAGAAACGACCACTATGGCTGGTTACTTTAAAATTACGGAGTCTCAAATAAATGGATAACTCCGGGTCACAAAGAAGACGGTGACACGTATTTCATCCTTGTTGGGAATCATCACGTCCGCTGTACATTGTTAAAAACTTGACTGTAGTTCTGAGCGTGTAAGTCTAATCCCTATCGAACCAAGGGAGGAAATTTAGACGGACAGCGCCATCTCGTCCAGCAATCTTAAAACAACCAGCCAGAGTATCGGTACGTAGATGGTTAATAGCGCGCCATCTAGGTGTTTATGGCAAAAGTTAGTTGCTTGACAAGATGGCGAAGACAGGACTGTGTAAAAATGTTTCATACGCCGTGTGAAAAGTTTTCACATGCTTACGTCAAAACTAAATGACAGAAAATAAAATATTTTTGACTGATTGACATGTGAAAAATTTTTACACAGTAGTATTATACATCTTGTGAAATACGTCATTTTCAGTTCCTGCTTGACGTGCGTTTTTAAACATTTTTCATAGCAGTCGTAGAAAAAAATATTAATCCGTTTTTATACGGGGTGTTACGGAAGCATATGTCCAAAGTAATTTTAACCACTGAAGGCGTTTACTTTTGTAACTTAAAAGGGCCCACAGACGGTCAATATTATTGGGCAAAATATTGTACAGTAATATTGCTAGTCTATATATATTTATGCAAAGACTATAATTAATATATTGCACAATAACTAGTTTGGTTTTGTAACTACCACTAAATACATGAATAAGAAGAACGTAGCTGCTTAAAACATGTTTGAAAATAAGAAAAAGCCTTTATTTCTTTCTCTATTGCTTTTAAACCCGTACTTGTGTAATTGTCTTGTAAAACAAATACTCTTACGAATTAGCAATATTACTTACACATGATACAATAAATCAATATTGCACAATAAAAATTAAACTGTTTTTGATTGACAAAATATATTGTACAAGCTCCCAATATAAACCACAATCGTTCAATATTATTGTACAATTTGAAATTTTGCGCAATAATATTGATCGTCTGTGGGCCGCTTAAAATCAAATTATACAGCGCAAATTGACTAGTGACATGACATGGCGCGAGTCGCGTCTACTCGTACTTGCCTTGTTTTTGTAGCAATCACTCGTGGCGCGTGCCTTAACATTTTGACTTAAAATTAAATTTTCTACAATATTTACTAACACAATTTCGTCCCATTTTTAAAAATTAAGGTACTTTACTCTTGGTCATTTTTCATAATTTTTGTTATAACTTACCCTGTTTATCACCAATCAAAGTAAAAATTTTTATTTATCAGTTTAAGACCATGCGACCAGTTTTCCCAAAACTCGTTTACAAATTTTAAAATTTATGGTCTATTTGTTCTCTTGTAATACTGGGACATACTGTATAAATTAACCCTAGTATGCAACCCTACATTTTATTAATGCTTATTATGACTTGTTTTATTTTCTTTTTAATTTTTTTAAAGCGAATACTGTATTTTGTTACGCGTTTTTAAATTAAAAATATTTCTCTCTTAAATTAACCGCATTGCTTGCTCCCCACCTTGCCCTTCTTTTATCTTATAAATAATTTTTTAACACAATAAGCAGAGGTCTTGAGGTTCCAGCTTTAATAAAACCAAGAAACATTATTTTTAATTAAATTTTAATTTTCATTTTTAAAAGGATAGTAAGCGTCTGTTTAATTTCAATTTTGCAGCTTTTTAAAAGTATTTATAGAGTGGCCTAAACCACTTAACAAAGATAATTAATTTTATTAATAAACCAGAAAGACTGATGTACAGGGTGTCGAATATCCATGCAAAACATAAAGGTGTCATAGACCTGTTTGTTTCTTTGCCATAGGGCGATTATAAAAATATTTTTGCATTTTTAAATAACAGTTGAATTTTAGCCAACTAACAACCCTTTTAACACGTAATAAATATTAAAGAAACTAAACTAACTTTTAAAAATAAATAAAACCTACAAAAAACAATAAAAGTATATACCTTTTGTCATAAACTGTTTGCGTATCACGGCAATGCTGCCTTTAGTAGGTATATGATCTAATTACTTAAGCCTATGCAATAGGGTTGATCAAAAAAGATTTTGTGTCTATTATTTTTTCACAGACTCTGGATATACAAAGACTTGTGTTAAATATGAAATGCTTTAAATTTTTATTATTGGGTCTAAAAATTGCATAATATAATAATTTAAATAACTTTTAACAAGTAAAGTAAAAATATAAAAATACATGTTATACATCATGCTTGAAACCCTACATGTTAATTATGATGTAATAAAAATGTTATTTTTTTTTAAATAATATTCTTTATAAATAAAGCTTTAATAAATCATTTAAAATTTGTCCGTCTATGCCCCTTTATGAATGAATGAATTAAAAATATAGCGCGCTGGTAATAATATAATTTGGTAACGTTGAGGCAAGGCGCAAATTGAGACGCGTGCAACGCGTGTAACGCGAAATAGTACAGCGCGTACTTTTGTAATTTTACACTTATTAGTTATAAAGCTCACGAGTACACGATGTTTTGTGGCAGTGGCACAGTTTCTCGTGTCGAGCGCTTTGTTTGCAGGGAAATATGGTTTTACTGATTTTTATTGTAGAAATTACCTAATTCTGACCTCGCTGTAGTTATTCTTCCGTGTAATTAGCAAAATCAGCGGCAATTATCTTTTAGTTGTTATTTAAAAGTGTCTACTTCTTTTCTCTTATAATAGAATATACTTATTAGGTGATTTAAATTTATATTTTATTAAAAAATAAACATTACATCTACTTAAAATTAATAATAACTTTTTTAATCAGACATTTTTCGAGGCGGTTGTACGCGACCTATACTCCTTTAAATGCAGCATGTTTGAGCCGTGTCTCTCCAGTCGGATCATTTTGCACCCATTATACGCATCTCAATTTGCGCCTTGCCTTAGGCATGCGCATTAGGTAAAATACAGATAAATAGAGCTAAAGTGTCTTGGCGCAATTTTGTATCAGTCAAAATGCAAACTTTAATATTATTTATGTAAGATGGTAATTAATGTTGTATTTAATAACTACGTTGTGTTTGTCATTTCTGTCATTTTGCTTTTTTGGGTGGGGGCTTAATATATACACATTTTTTTTAAACACCTTAGTTAAAAAGAAACCTTTCTGTATATTTATAGGAATGGAAGTTTTATTAAAATTTTAAAATTGTTGGTATTTTGTGACTTTAGACTATGCGAAATATTTTGAAATAACCAATTCAATTTAAAATGCTACTTCTTATGATAACAAAACTTTAGCTGAAGCTATCTTATTTTTAACACGACTATATTTTTGTTTCAATAATGAAAGTTCTAAACCCGCTTTTATACTTTCATTAGGAACCTCAGCCATTTTCCAATTTTCTTTTAATCTTTTCACATAAAGGGTTAAAGAATATTTTTGCAGTTGACAACTTAAGGGGCTAATGTCAGTCCAATTTTAATTACGAAAACGACAGTTGTAAGAGAATTAAAAACAACGAGAAAATAACTTTCCGATTAAAGATTAATTGAATCCCTTTTGTACGCCCCGCCGAGAACTAAATTGGCTTTAAATACGTCAAGATGTCTGTACACCCAGAAAAGTAATTTATCATTCGTTATACCTTTATATAAAATACATGACCTCGGTATAAAGATTTGTGGTTAAAATTTAAGTTTAGAAGCCTTCTATTAAGAGCAAAAAATTTAGGGTGTTTTCAAAGGCATTTATTGGTTAATCAAGTTTTTTGTATAGATAGGTTTAAAAATGTTTATATTGTGAACACCCCGTACAAAATAGCATACATTTACGCTCAATAAACAAGTTAAACAATTTCTAGGTCAAAACATCACCTTAGGGTCAAGTTTGGTTAGATATCAAAACAAACAACTAAAAATGAATTATTTACACACAAGACGATTTAAAAAAGGGGGCAGAAAACTTACTTAAGAACCTGTGTGTTTTTATCGTCGACTTCTACATATTAGGCAACCTTGAATACTATAGAGAGAAGAAATTAAACTTTTGTATGTCGTGCAAATCTTTTACGCACGCTAAAATAAATAAACACGAAATGCGGTTTTTGCAGAAAGCCTTAGATTTTTTAGAGTTCTTTTGTCACGTTTTCGCCACTTGATTGTAACATTCCGGTACAAAAACAAAATGGCCGATTTTCAGATATAGGGAAACTTTGTTATTTTAAATGGAACACCATGTATATTTTCTCACCGTCTTCAAATTAAATCTTTTTTCTTTAAAACAATGTAACATAGGCTACGCTTGTTGCCAAAAATAATGGAATTATTAATCTCTAAAAAATTGACTGCATACCATTTAAAAGTGTTGTTTGACAATGAACATTTGCTACCAGTGCTGGATTAGCCATGTAGCAGGAGGCAGCAAATGCTACGGGCCCCCGCCTTGGGTGGCCCCGCGCCTGTGCCCAAAAAAACAAAAATCAACAAAAATAGGTTAATAGATGGTATTTATTTGGGTACACGACAAAATAAAATTAAAAGTACTAAAAACCAAAAAATTTTAAACAAGTAAAAGATAATTAAAAATCGACGTTTCGGTGGCAAATCTGCCACCGTTGTCAAGACAAATGGAATAAAAATAATAAAAATAAAAACTTACTGAATTTTAAAACCTAAATAATAGTAAGTTTTATTTTTATTATTTTTATTCCATTTGTCTTGACAACGGTGGCAGATTTGCCACCGAAACGTCGATTTTTTAATTATCTTTTACTTGTTTAAAATTTTTTTGGTTTTTAGTACTTTTAATTTTATTTTGTCGTGTACCCAAATAAATACCATCTATTAAATGAATCCGCCAAACTACAGAACATATCTTCAAAAAATAGGTTAGCGTACTTTTTTCAAGAAGTGGGGAAGTATTTTAGTTGATCCCCCTGGTATTTAAAAATGTAAGGCAATTAAAGTGTAAAAGTGTGGTACATTTAATAAATTGCTTAATTGCTAACATTTTGTGGCTTCAAATATTCTTTTTTTTGCTACTTATTTAAAAAAAATAATTATAAAAGTCAAAAATATGATAAAAAATTAAAATATTATTTTTTTTTTTATTAAAAAATGTAAGCATACAACATAACAAAACAATTATAATCAGTATGGCCACCCCTTTGCTCAATGAGTTGACCAACACGTCTTGGCATACTGCGAATAAGGTTGTCAATATAACCTTGATCCATATTGTCACATTCCTCTTGGGCGGCTAAACCAGGTCCTGAAGGGTTAAAGGAGGATTTTCTATTTCTTTTATTGCTCTAGCAATTTGGTCCCACACATGTTTAATCGGATTCATGTGTAGCGAGTTCGCAGGCCAGTCCAATCGTCCGATATTTCCTTCTCGAAGCATGTTTTGTACCCTTTGAGTACGATGTGGCGTGGCATTGTCATCTTGCCCACCGCCTTTACATTATTCCGCCCCAAAACATGACTGTTCCCCCTTGGTACGGAGCAAGTTTTCTGGCAAAAATAAGTCGTTCCATTCTGCCTGGACCTCTCCATACCCTTTCTCTGCGGCTGTCACTTACCAGGCCAAATCTTGTCTCAATAACAAAGTTTCACATATCGGAAAATCGGCAATTTTGTTTTTGTATTAACGGAATGACATAAGCCAATAAATATTATAAAAACTAAGGCTTTCTGCAAAAACCGCATTTCAATATATTTTTTAAAAGTTAATAGCGATCATCATGGGTCAAAATATAAACGGACACCCTGTACGTTAAACCCTTTACTTGATGGGTACCAAACCAACGTCATGTAGCGTTAAATTATTATATGTTAGAAGCTGTAAAGAGCTGGCATGGCTGTCTTTGACAAGATAATTGATATTAAGGACATAAACGTAAATAAGAAGCATAATTGGTACAATCACATTAAGAATTAGGTAGTATTCGAGTACTCGGTATTCTAATTTCCTTTCAGAGTATACAGTGTGTCCAAGATAAGGATCCTAAGCATGGGAATCTCAGTACCTATTGAAGATACAGCTTAGGTTAAATTAGGAAAATTGTGTTTTTAAAGCTTATTTACATGCCGTTTAAAAACTTGAAAAATTTTCATGGCCTGCTTAGATATTTGGCAAAAACGAAAATTTGACTATGTCGATTTTATTTTTTTGTGCCTCTATTTGAACAGATATGAAAAACCAATAACACTTTTTTATTGGCACTTTTTAGCTAACACATGATGGTATTTTTAGATTTTATACCCGACGTTTCGTTTTCAAGAAACCATCATCAATTTTATTTTTTTATATGGCTCGAAAAAAGTACATTGTATCTGATTCCATTATTTATTACAAATTCAACGATGTATCACATGTCATATTTTAATTTGCAGTTAAAAAAAAATGCATTTTTTCTATTTTTTAAAGTTATTTTTAAGTAGGCCTTGCAAAGAAATGCTTGGACGTTAATACCTGTTACCGTATCAGTCACATAATTTAATATCATTATAAAATAGCATTTGTCGTTATTACCCTGTTTGTCGAGTTGTTGTTTTAATAGCAATTGTTCTTATTGTTTCTGTTGTCTTTATTATTGTTTATTGGTAAATAGTTAATATCCCCCCGCCAACTTGATGTATCGTTTTTCGCAAACGAAACAAATTATAAAAATTATTTTTATCTCATCTTATAGATCGCCTAAAATGATAAAAAAAGTGTAAAAACAATTTTCCGCACTCTTTACCTAGCGTGTGGAAAGTAAAATAAAAATGATAAAAGTTTTAACTAGCTGTAAAATTTTTACTATTTAAGGTATTGAAGTAAAATTTTGGCACTAGATACGTGGTATAAGTAGGTTTATACCAGTGTATTAAAAACCTATACAGAGTGTCTTAAAAATAGTAAATTAAAAAGTAAAAAAATATATTTAAAATTCGACATTGACGTTACTATTACAATAAAAAAATATTTATGGGAATTGTGCACAGGTATTTATAGTTTATTAAAAACTTAAAACCGCTATACATGATGGGTCAAAAAGATGTTATATTAAAAACCTAAAAACTAATATTCAGCATAACTCCGGTATTATGTCATCGAAAGAGTTACAAAATTGCTTGAATATAAAGATTTCCAAACCAATTATTACCATTTAAAAAATATTACTCAGGATGTCCCAAAAACAGTTAACCTAAATTCAAGAAAATATATTTAAAATACGATATTGCCGATATTATTGTAATTGGAAAAAAATTTATAGAGGAATTATGCACAGGTATCTATAGTTTATAAAAAGTATAAAACCGCTATATAGGGTGGGTTAAAAAGATGTTATTTTAAAAACCAAAAAACTAAAATTCATTACAACTACGGTATTATATCATCTGAAGAGTTAGAAAATTTCTTAAATATGAAGATTTGCAAACCAAATATTAACATTTAAAAAATATTATACCAGAAAATTGTTTTTAATGGTAAATTCTTCAAACAACGTCTTATAATTCGAACGAGCCGGCTGCACGCACCAAAAACATGACTCATGCGGCGTTACCTCGCTTTAAGGCGTTGAGAATAAAGGTAATGATTCTTTCCACGTTGTCACCTTTAACTATCGTCAGTAAACCGACTTTGCAGACAACCGATTTTTTGGTCTTTAAAAATATTCATATGAATATTGAAAACTGGTATTTGTATACAGCGGTATTTTAATACTTTTATGCCTTTATATTCAAATTTTTAGTACTTAAATACTTTTTAAAATACGATATTTAAGATATGTATTTAGCACTTGCATTGCTTGCAAACTCCTTGTTGTAATTTGTTTACTTTTTTATTTATTTTAGCAAAATAATCTTTTTAACATTTAAGGTTTTAAAAAGATTTAAAAAATGAAAACATGTGAATTTGTCATATATTACTTTAAGTGCACTTTACATTTAAAAACCTATATGATGTTTTTTTTTATGAATTAAAAGAGTTTATAGTTAATAAAAAAATAAAACAAACGTAATTGTTTATAACACCAGTTTAATTTTTTAGGGCTAAATAAAATAAGGAACGAATGTTAAAATATTAATACTAAATAGGAAAATTGCTTTTTAATGTTTCAAAAATTATTAGAGCATTACTCTACAATTGTTTCGCCTTTCTAGGGCTTCATCAAGAGTACTTCGTGTACTAAATTTAGAAAAGAGAAATATTTACAAACTGAACCATTAAACACGTTTTTCCCAAAAAGGTCTATAAAATATTATTAGGGGTTTTTATTATGCGGCCCAGATGTGGTAATAAATTTATTTATAATTGGCATATCTGCGAAATTTATTTGATCATTAGTAGAAAGAGTTGTATTGTCTATAGGTGATTTTTAGTTTCTAGTTGTTCATATAAATCTAATTTTTTACCTTTGTTTTCTCTATGGAGTAGTTTGACATTATTAAGATCTATAAAGTGGTTTTGTTCTATACAATGTGTTGAAATGCCTGTGTTTTTTAAACCATTTAAAATTGATGTTTTGTGCTCTTTTATTCTGTTTTTTATGCTCCTTCCACTTTGACCAATATATTCCGCATTACAGTCTGCGCAATTAACTTTATAAACCCCTGACATATCTAATTTTTCTGTTTTGTCTTTATTGTTAACTAATAATCTACCTAGGTTACTCTTATTTACAGACACAGTTTTACAGCCCAACTTATCTAGTCTATTGGATACATTATTACTGATGTTTGGTATATAATTGATAAACTTAAAATTATTGTTTTTAGGTTCTGTAATACTATAAAACTCTTTAGCAATTAACTTTTGTTTTTTCTTTGTTAACAATTTATCAATAAGTGATTCTTTATATCCGTTGTTTCTTGCTATTTGTTTAATAATGCAGAGTTCTTTGTTAAAATTTGATTGACTTAATGGGAAAGTGACAAGTCTGTGAATTAAACTATGAAAAGAAGATAGTTTTATTTTCCATGATTGGTTCGATGCGTAATTTATTACCGTGTCTGTCGTCGTTGGTTTTCTGTAAATATCGAATTCAATGTGGTTGTCAATATTTTTAATGTTTATATCCAAAAAATTTATCTCATTTTTATTTCCTTTTTCCATAGTGAACTGAATGTTGTTATTTATTGAGTTTAGAAAATTTAAAAACTTATCTAAATTTCTCTCTGTGCTATTCCAAATGCAAAAACATCGTCTACATATCTTTTCCAATAAAAAAGGTGTTTAATTAGTTGGTTATTAGAGTTAAATAAAACTTTTTCAAAATGTGCCATAAAAATTTCCGACAATGTTAAAATATTTATGTTTAAAACTAGGTAAATTGTTTTATTTAAATTTAACCTTGATAAACAGGCTTAAAAAGCCTATTTAAAGGTTTTTTAAAATGTAATATCCAACTATGCTATTTATTTAAAACAAAGCATGTTTATGGCCTATAGTTTAAAAACGGAATACTGCAATAAATATTTTATCCAACACTTACATATAATATCTACATAATTGATCAGATTTTGAGGATATAAAGTGTACTATAAGTCACTAGTGAGCTAAAGTACCCTTTAGCTCACTAGTGAATTATAGACAATACAAAATTTTGTTGCTGGTGTTGACAATGACAAGTAACAAATAATGGATGACGTTTTCAAATTATTTTCGATATTAAAAACGATTTATACGAAAGTGTTGGATAAAATTTTGTATTAGACACGTGAGTTATTACATATAAGTCACTTAAGAAACTTACTTGCGTGACTACGTTAAACTTTTCTTGCGTGACTTATATGTAATATAACTCACTTATCTAATAAATAACTATAATTATATTTTTCTATTAAAAACAATTTTAACATTTTTTTAATTCAAAAAAATTTCAAGCTTACAACTCCAACTTTTTGTTTCATTTATTTTTTACTTCAAAAATATACGGGGTGACGAGATGCACTGCAGATACCTGCCAGGTAATAATTTTTGTACTTAACATGCTATGACTCATCACTTTACAAATTTTTGCCCTTACAGGTCTAACATTACTCGAAGGGTTTACTAGCTCTGGGACTATTTATTGCTGCCTTAACTATTTTAACATAAACTGTTCTAAAAATTAAAACATCTTATCCTGTATAATAAAATTATCAAATACATAAAAATATTACATACAAAACAGTTCTGTTTTGATTGTGTGATACATAAATATTGACATAAAAACATTCTAATAATGAAAATTCAGATTTGACTTCCTACCATTTTACCTGACATGGCTTCATATTCGCTACGAACATAACAATTCACGATTAAGCCACGTGTCTGTTTGGCATTTCAATTAAATACGGAATTTGACCCATTCTCCAAATACAATTGCCCTAAAGTACACACCGATGCAAAATAAAATAAATATGCACAACAGAGTCATGTTGTATTGATATAGAAGCAATATAACATTTAAAGGGCCTAGTTTCAAAGTGTACAGTAGGGTGGAACAAACAATTTTTTTCAAATCGTTTTTGGATTGTCTTTAAAATGTGCCTCTAGATGTATGAAAACTCGTGTTAAAATCTGAAGTCTGAATTAAAAAATCTAGATATACTGTTTTACATAATTCTTAAAACATAATATGTTTATAATGATGGTAAAAAAATGTTTAAAAAAACATTACTTAATTTGTATGTCTAAAGGTTTCTTTAACCATTTAAAAACTGCCCGCCTATGTTCAACTTCCGAATTAATATAGCGCGCTGGTAATAATAGCATTTGAAAACGTTTATGGTCGTAGTGGCAAAACCTACGTTATTAGAGGTCATTAGGATAGTTTTTAGAAACAATTTAATATAAACTGTAATTTAAATGCAGATTAGGAAAGCTCAAGTGTACCAACGCAGTGCTTGCATGACTGTATCAGCTAAATGCAGATACTAGAAGTATTTTTGGTTGTTAAAAATATTGTACCATTAGTTGCGATAAGGGTATGAAAAAAACATATTACTGTATCAGATGAACTTTATTTACCAATTACATTAGAAACCGACATTTTTTTCTAGATAAAACTTATTTTCTTTTTTCTGAAAGATACATTTGACCTATCCGATTTAAAAAAGTTGGATCAATAAAACTGCCGTGGTTTCGGGAGGGAAGGGTAAGGATATCTGTTTTCTCTTAAAGGAACTTTAATCTCCCTTAAGAGGAAGATTCTTCTATTCCATTTTAATAAACTTTCTATCCCCAAAGCCTAAGAAATTATAGTAATATATGGCAAACTAGATAACTGTAAAGTTGTTAAAGTTTTTTTCAATCGATTTAACCAAGGACAGTTTTATGGTTTTCCCTAATGCTTTTTTCATACCCATATTGCAGTTAAGGGAATAATATTTTTAACCACCAAAGAATACTTCTAGAATCTGCATTTTAACTATGAAGGCCTTGCGTTAATACACTCTAACTCTCCTGTCCTGCATTTTATTTATTGTTCATAATAAATTGCTTTTATAGTCCACTCTAATATCCTCTATTAACGCAAGTTATCGCCAGTACCGCCGTAAACGTTGCAAAATTACATTATTACCAGCGCGCTATATTAAATCAAAAATTGGCCATAGGCGGGCAGTTTTTAAATTGTTGGACAAATATGCAGACGTATAAATTAGGTAATATTAAAAAAACATCATTATAAACATTAGGCTGTAAGCATTATGTGAAATATGTTATCTCAGTTTTTTAATTCACTCGAAGAAAATTAATACATTTAAGATATTTAGAAAATTTCCGGGCCAATGCGGAACCTGAAGATAAAAAGTTAAAGAGTTCTGATTTTAACACGAGGTTTCGTACATCCACATTGTACATTTTGAAGACTGTCCGAAAATAATTTATAAAAATCACCCTTGTGTACAGGGTGGGCCAAATTTAACGCGTTTTATAGGAAAATCATGTTTCTGTATGTTTTAAATAAAAACTGACCCCAATTTGCGAGGCTCAAATCTTAAGCCAATTAACAATAAACTAATTTGTTCTGTTGATGTGTGCCCTAAAAACTTATTAATCAGGTTTTATTAATACGTTATTATTTTTATAATAAACAACAATTATTTTTGTACACAGGTAGGTAAAAGATGGCCAAAGAAAACAAATGTAAGCTTTCTGCCAAACGGCCTAAATTAAGCTTACTTTTGTTTTCCATGGCAATCTTTTTTATCTGCATACGTAAAAAAAAGTCGTTTATTATATTAAATTAAAACGTGTTAATAAATCCTAATTAAAAAGTTCTTAGGGTAAAACATCAACAGAATAAATTAGTTTACTGTTAAAATAAGATAATTGTTTACTCTTATTAAAGTTATTAAATTATTAATACAGTTAAGTTTCCGCTATGACAGTCAATAAAATACAAATTTTTATTAAGATGGTTTAAAGAAAAACACATATTTTTTTTATGGCCTACTTTTTGACCAATATCCAAAATAAATGACAAAATATGTAATATCTCAGAAACGGTTAATTGGAAATATACAGTGTAATACATTTTTGAAAAGGCAATTTTTAAGCTGTTAAATATTGAAAAAAGCAGGGAGTTTCATTTAAAATTTCCAGATAAGTAAATATGTCAAAAATGCGTAACCTTACGAAAAAAATAAAATGTATTTATGTACTTTGAATGAAAAGGGGCTAAATAAATGTTTTTATAGAGTTAAAATATCTTAAAAAAGTTAGGATGGAATAAAGAAAACGCAAGAAATAAAGAAACACGCTGTAGCGAGGAAACGACGCAAGATAGCGAATGGCGGCTTTTACCAGTAAGTTTCGCTGAAAATTTGAGCCTTGCAAATGGGGGCAGTTTTTGTGTTGAACATATAGAGACATGAGTTTTATATAAAAAGCTTTGAATTTAGCCTGCCCTGTACAATCTCCAGTTATACTTTTAATTACAAAAAATGACCCCGTGGTTGCTTTTTTCAGCGCTAAATTTATATTAATCGCTTTAAGGATCATAACATCATTCATGAGTTTTTTTTTAAACAAGTATGCATTTTATTCAATGTATAGATTTTTTGTTATTGTTTTATGAGATAATAAGATAAATCTAATTTTAAAAATTTTTCACTTGGAAACTAGCTCCCCTGTTTAAGCTGTATGGCAAAATAGACAAACAAATTTTGAGTAGCAAGAAAAAATGCCTCATATTAAGCACACATGACTATCTTCTTACTACTGACTGTATTCTTACTAAAACATGTTGTATTGTGCATGTAAGAAAAAAACTCCACGTTACAAACCTACTTCCCAACCTTTGCCTGTAAGAACCCATAGGGAAACCCTTTACAGCATTTCCCTTTACCCGCCCCTTTCTCTTCATCTACGCTAGTAAATACCACATTTCAAAGATTTTTTTATGTTTCTTTGCAATATAACTATATTAATTATGCAAAGTTAAATTAGTTTATTTAAAAAATATTTTAAGGGCCCTAGTTCTAAAGTACATAGGGTTCTTCTTTATATTTTCACACCCAATTTCACAAAAACTAATAGGGATGGAAAAACAAACTTTTGGAAGACCTTTAATTTTTTTCTATTTTCTTTTAAGCATAACAACAAAACCAGTCAACATCAAATATAACTTTACTTTTTTAATGGAACACGGTGTAAATGGTTTGGTAGAATCAAAGGCTGGCCATCCTCTTTTAAAAAATGTTTATTTAGTTTGCTAGCTTTTCGTTTAGTCACTAAAAAGTATTTAAGGTTTTAAATAAATTAAAGACTTATTTGGTATTATTACATTTTAATATTAATTCATTTGTTTTATTTTTATGTTTCTAGGGATTAAAAAATTATATATTATATTGAGTATTTAAACATATTATTACCATACCAACATAAATTAAACCTATTTTATGCTTCTTTTTATATTCCGACATAGGATACATCGTATTTTAAATATGTTGTTTTTATGTTTTTACTTTTTGCTTTAAAATCTACCTTTAACATTAATATACTTTCTTCTTTATAGGTAAGTACAACATTAAGAAAATGGTAACCAGTAAAGAAAGGATCTTTTACACAAGTAAGGTATATAAAGCTTTATTTTTATAAACTGAACCATAGAATAAAGGTATAATTTCAAAAATGGCACCAGGCAGCAAACTGCCGACGCAAGCGCCAGACCCATTCCCATTACAAGCAACGTCAGTTGAGTTACTAGACACCCTGTATGTAGGTAATTTGATTAAAATTGATTAAAACTTTGATGTCTATTGGTGCCTAAACGGTGAGCTTTATCGACTTTAATAAAAATTACCTTATTTTTTAAGTTTTTGATTGTCTATAAAATGGCGCCCCCACCTTTGCGATATCTGTCAAAATAAAAAGTTATGATGTAAATAAATTTTAAATTATAGGTAAAGTGCCCTATGGCGGTATTTAACAAAAGTATTTTTGTCTTAAAATTTTAGAATCTGCAAAGCTCGATGTGTGTGCCGAATATCAACTGGATTGGTTAAAAAATAAATGCAATATGGCGAAAAAAACAAAATAAAAATTGAACTTTGACGGCTTGTAACTCGAAAATGAATGACAATTATTATATGAAGCTCTACTCTTATTTTGTCAAGTAGAATCACCCCCTTAAGTTTTGTGATCGATTTTTGAATCACCCTGTATAGTTCTCAATGTTCTTGTCACACATTTTACGTTCTAATATCTGTTATTGTTTTAAATACTAAAGTTATAAGGGAGGCAAGATCGCTGGGAATACATAATTGAAATAATATTTCGCATAATCGATCATCCTTGATTAAAAATACGGGCAGATGAATCACGCACCAATAAGGGAAACAAGTGCGACGCATCAACAAGCGGCCCAATCGATCTAAACTGTCAAACAGACCCTTATGCTCCTTTGATCAGTTATGGAGCATGGAAATTATAAATGTCCCTTGGTTGTTATTATACATATGTACATAATATGTTAAAAAATAAATGTTTTTGTACCCATATAACATTTTTTGCCGGCGTTGTACATTTAATTTAAAGCGAAGATATTGCAGAAACGTAGTAGTTTATTGTCCAATACGCCATCTATGGGTATGTCAAAAAACTATTAAATATATATAATATTTTTATTAACACGTCTTTAAAACTTTTAATAAAGTTTTAAACAAAATGTTTACAGCTTCTAACAGTCTACTTTAATATCTTGCCTTCTCGACTAGCCATCACCAATTAATCACACAACACACACTTATTAGGTAATGAATACATTTAATTATGTCTATTAAAATACTCTCTTCTTTAAGAAAGAAACCAGAAAGCTAGAAAACCACGTAGAAAACAAATGCACAAAGCGGTCACCTTCGGTTGAATTTAACGTAGCTAATTTTACCCTCATTTTATTTTTATTCGCTCCAAAATACATAATAAACATTTTGTCTGACCTAATTTTTATTTGCATGATTTTTAACAATAAAATGTTATAAAAAGGCCATTTTCTTTAAATTATGTAAAAAACATAAAATAATGTTGTTTAGCTGCCATTATAAATAAAACAGATCAAAAAATTGCTTTAATGTTAGTTAAATACCAATGTTAATAATATGGTTTAAAAAGTATGAATATGCGTTGAAGGTTTGCCTTCAAAATCCAATATTTATTTGCCTGCAACAAAAACGCGTGCTTTATTTAATCAGGATTGGTATGCCGCCATTTTTGTATGCTGCCGGCAATTCGCCTGCATGTAAAATTTATTGGCAATTAAGTGTTTATTTAGGGTTGACTTTTAACTGCGAATAAGATATTGGCATAATATTGCCACCAATTGCCAATGCTTTACCATCAATGCCAATATTAAAAATGTACGTTGCCGGCAAATAGTGTTTGCTGGGTAATTGGTAAAATATTATATTTATTTAGTAGTTTTTATGCTGCACAATTTTATAAATATTTTTTTCACGACTGTTAAACTGTTTAATTTTAATCGTTAACATAGAGATAAAGTAGCATAGTGATACTTTTTTATGAATGGAAAGTTTGATAGCACGAGCCGTTAGGCGAGTGCAGCAATCCCATGATTAAAAAAAAACACTAGATGCATGTGTTTTATATTATATTTTTTCCACGACCGTATAAAAATTTCCCAATAGACCATTTTATACATATGTGTTAATTATATAAACTTAATAATTGTAATTTTTGCAGCACAGCTATTATATTGCAACAAAAATTCATAGCCTCCTTATTTTTTTAAAGACTATAACTGCATTTATTATTTAA
>JACEGR010006444.1:0-60660 GCA_014170235.1 Listronotus bonariensis | reverse complement strand
CAAGGTACTTTTTAAAAGACCTTTATTAAAATTTACACACAATATACTTATTATTAACAGAACACAATATAAATTGGAACTAAACTTAAATCTATTACAAGCCTACTATTTATATATTATTAATTGCTAACGTTGCATTTTTAGCTGGGTCATCGATAAGTGCAATACTGCTGATCTGGTGGGTTCAAGAAACTATAATTTCTCCATCCCCTGGGGAAGTTTTGTAAGGGACGAACAAAACTGGCCTTGCATCTTCTTTGGTTTTGGATGGCTCTTCATCGGGATTCTTCTTTTTCCAGATTTGCTTTATTTTGTAACCTGCAAAGATCAAGAGTATAGTAATTGAAATATAAATGGGTGTCATCCAGAAGTGGGTATGATGATTTGTCCATGATACCATTTCGATTGGTTGCAAATGTTCTTCTTCTTTAGATAGTTTATGAAGTTCATCGAGGGGAATCTTGTTCAATTTCAGTGGTTTTAACTTAATCTGCTCCTGAATGGCTGCTGTTCTTACTTTTGGTAAAGTTAATGGTTCTTCCTGGATAGTCGTTCGGGAATTTATAAAGGCTTCGTTGTTTGTTCGAAACTCGCAATTTGGTGGTACTTTAACAAGAAATGTTCCTTTAAGAACCATAAGTTTCGACGTTGAGCATTCTGTTGACACCTTGGTTTCCTGGGGGAATATAGCGATGTAGAAGGCTTCTGTCATTTCTTGAATAAAGGTGGTGTTGATGGAGATCGGTATTTTTTGACAAGGAGCTTCGGAGTTGGTAATCTGGAGAATTTGAGTAATACAATCTTGTTGGTTGGTGTTTTCTTGTAAAAATTGCTCGGGGCATAGGTATTCGGGCCCATTTCTTCTGCAGGATACATCCATGTATTGGTAAAGTTCGTAGTTTAAGGCTAAGTAAGGGGCAGGTGGAATGATAGTTGTTTGGTTTAGTGTAGGTATAGAGAAGAGGTGAAAATAGGAGAACGGCTCTGAATGTATAATTGGGAAGTGTAGAATAAAGACGAGTGTATTTCTTGCAAAGTAGCCGTCTACGGTGATGACGTCGTAGTATTTTGCCAGATCTTCATCTTGGGTATATAAGAGTTGGCTTTCTGGATGGTGTTCTAACATTTGCTGGATGGTCCATTTCAGTTCTTCAGGTTTAATTAGGCTGTTGTGAAGGGTATTGAGTCTCGTAAACGTCATAGCTGTTTCTAGGTCGTTAAGGATTTGCAAAACAACTTGAAGAGCCAGGTTCAATTGGTCCAATATGTTTCTTGTTTGCAAAAAGTGATTAAAATCGAAAATAAATTTATTAAGTTCAGAGCTGATCCTGTTTGTTTCTACTTTAATGGTTTCTTCATTATGGTTTACAAGGGTTATAGTTTTGTTAAAATTGTCCATGATTTTCTTGTTAAGGCTTATATGATGGTTTACTTGTGTGATGATGTTATTCTGATTATTTTGAAGAGATGCGATGGCGTTGTCGTATTTTATTGCGTCCTCTTGATCAAGGTTTCCAGATATGGTTTTTACTATACTTCCTAACCCATTTAGAAGTCCCCTTTTGGATCTGTATTGCGGAGAGATAGTGCTGAGTTTTTCTCGTGCGGATTTTAGAAGATACTGTAAGCTCTGGTCGAAGTTATGTAGACTCGTAAAATAGGGGTGGCTTAGTCCATTTTTGATGGCATCTGTGACAGCTTGGTATTGTGTTTCTAGCAGGTTGACTTCTGCAGCGATTGGTTGAAGGTCGAAGTAGTGTATGAAGTCGTGTGTACTAATTTGGATCCTGGCTTGGCCCAGCTTGAGGGGAAGGATTCCTGGGTTGTCCTTTAGGTCCTGGATTAGGATTTCTTGGGCTCTGGTTAAAGTACATCTGCAAAGTATTTTTAGTATTAGTTGTTTTGTGAGGATGATTTTTAATGTTCTTTTTGTGAACTGTTCTGTCTTGTGTGTCAATAGTCATGAGGTTGTCAGTTTTAACAGTCTTTGGAGAAAATCTAGGAAGAAGTTTATTTCTTTTGATCGTTTTTCGGGTGTATATTTTGGTGCTTGGTTTGTATGTTATGGGGACTTGTCTTGTAGCGTTTCTTTTTTCGATGTATTTTTCTTTTGTGCCTTGTAATTTTTCGTTAAGTTCTTTATAAATAATTTTCGTCTTTTCTCGGTGTTGCTGCGTATAATTGTTAATAAGAGTTTTCTCAATGTCGACGTCAAATGGATCTTGAGCATCTAAATGGCCATTTAAAATATCCATAGGTCGCTTGTTAGTCATGGAGTGTATGGAGTTATTGTATCCTAGAATGGCATAGGGCATCTGTTCTTTGACTCCAAGAGATTTCTTCTTTTCCCGCAGTATTCTAAGATGTTCTATGATTGTTGAGTGGAATCGCTCTATCATTCCATTGGATTGTGGATTATCTGGGGTGGTGTAATGGATCGAAATTTTGTGGTATCCACAAATTCCTGCATAAGGCCATTTTTAAATTCAGTATTTATTGCTTTGGCAGATGTCACAAAGGTTAATTATTTCTTCTATGTCCTTTTCAGATTTGGCCAGAAGTATTTTCGTCGGATTTGATTTTCGGTTTCGGAAATGCCTCTATGGTTTGTTTTGCCATGGTGGTAATCTAGAATAATTTGTTTTTGTCTTTCTTCGCTATTGATATCTTCCAAAAGAGTATTGCATTTTACTAGGTCAAAAGCGGAGTTCTTAAATACTTCTCGAAGAGTGTTGGACAGAAACGTGTACAAGTTATCTTCTCTAAAAAGAATGGCATATTTCTTTTTGGGATCGATGTATTCTTTAAAAATTTGAATAATGTCCTTTCGTAGGCTATCTTTTCCTAATTGAACATGTAGTCGAATTTTGTTGGCAAAGATTTGTTCTTTTACTGGTTTGCAGGATTGTAGTTAACAATGTTAAGGATAAGCTGATTATTATAACAGTTAAGTGGTTTCTCGCTTATAGGTATTCCTTGTATAGGATCTTCTTGTGTTGTATGTTGGGTTTCGTCATCGTTGTCCATGATGTTTTCTTTTTCTCTAGTTTTATCATCTTCGTCCAAAAGTTCTTTTATAATGTCAAGTTCCTCGGGTGTTACTGTGGTTACTGGATTATTTGTTACCAATTCTACTAAGTCAATGGTCGATCCAGGATTGTTGTAGAGTGATGCTCCGTCGTTTTCGGTGTTAACCAGATCGTCGAGCGTTGGAAATTGTAAGTGGTCTGGAGGTTTTTGGAATGTTTCTTTTGTATGGATTTCTATCCTGGAAAGGGCGTCAGCGTTGGTATTGGCTTTCCCTTTTTGTATACAACTTCGTAGTCAAATTCTTCAAGCTTTAGCCGCCATCTGACCAGTTTGGAATTTGGGTCCTTGAGAGAGAACAACCATTGAAGTGGGCGGTGATCTGATAAAATTTTGAATTTTCGGCCAAACAGATAGGGTCTAAAGTACTTTGTGGCCCAAACGATTGCTAACATTTCCTTTTCAATGGTGGAATACTTAAGTTCTGTTTCATTTAGAGTTCTGGATGCGTATGCGATTGGTTTGTCGTTGCCAACGGGACCTTGTGAAAGAACGGCGCCAATTGCGAAGTTGCTTGCATCTGTGGTGAGGTTAAATGGTTTGGAGAAATCTGGATACTGAAGAAGGGGCTCATTTGTCAGCAAACTTTTACAAATTTTAATACAGTTTAAAAACTGCGGAGTGTGCTCAATTTTGACATCTTTCTTGAGGCACGAAGTAAGTGGCTTTGTAATCTTGGCAAAGTCTTTAATAAACTTTCTATAATAGCCAAGAAGACCGAGAAATCCCCTTATTTCTTTAGCTGTTTTAGGAATTGGATAGTCCATAATAGCTCTAATTTTGTCTGGATTCGGTTTTATACCATCGGGAGTGACGATGTGACCCAAAAAGTTAACTTCCTTTTTCAAGAATTCACATTTGTCAATTTGAATTTTGAAACCAGTTTCTTGCAGACGTTGAAACACTTTTGATAGATTAACCATGTGTTCTTGAAGTGACGTACTAAAGATGATGATGTCGTCCATGTATACCAGGCAGATAACTCCTTGAAGTCCTTTTAGTACGTTGTCCATTACTCGTTGGAAAGTAGCTGGTGCATTTTTTAATCCAAATGGCATTCTTACATATTCGTAGTGGCCATTTTCTACGTTAAAAGCAGTTTTTGAATGTCTTCGGCTGCCATTTCGATTTGATGAAATCCACTCGCCAAATCAAGAGTTGTGAAGTATTGGCATCTGCCAAGTTTGTCCAAGATGTCAGTTATGTTGGGGATCGGATATCTATCATCAATAGTTTTCTCGTTGACCTTTCTATAGTCCACTACAATGCGCCATTTAATCTTTCCAGAGGCGTCAGGTTTTTGGCACTACCCATATAGGTGATGACCAGGGTGATTGGCTAGGTCGTATGATGCCTTGATCCAACATTGATGATATTTGCCTTTTAACCTCTTCTTTGTGCACATGTGGGTATCGATATGACCTCGTAAAAACTGGAATTTCATCTTTTGTTCGGATGTGGTGTTTTATCTGGTTGGTAAAAGTCAGTGGAGAATCTGGATAGTGAAAGATGCTAGCGAACTTTTTACATAATTTTCTTATAGCTTTCTCCTCTTCTGGGTTGAGATGATCTGTCCGGATGGGTGGAATTTCTTCAAATTTTATTTGGTCTTGCGATTCTTGAGGTAAAATATCAGACGTGTACAAGTAGAATTGGTCCAGGTCAATTTCGCGGCTTTCAATTGGTTTTGTTAGGGCAATTTGTATTGGTTCATCGGATGTGTTCACTAATTCCGTCCAGGCTAGTTGATTGCTTGCTGTCGTGAGAGTTTCTCTTACAGTTGCTCCTTGAAGTCTTTGTCTTGGAAGCATTATTGTTCCCTGGGTTTGTTTTACAGGAAGTCTTACTTGTGTTACTGTATTGGGTTCTAGGTGAATGGAATAAAATTGAGTTTTATTTGTTTCATAATATTCAATAGGTAAAACTGAGTGTTCGGTAAAAAGCTTGGAGGATGGCAGATCTAGTGTAGCTTTTAAGAGCTTTAAATTATCAAGGCCGATAAGGCCGTCGAATGTTTGATGAAATTTAAAAAGATAAAATTTGATTTGGGCATTAGAGTTAAACTCAGAGAAGATAGGGATTTCGGCGCAATAGTCCTGCGAGTGGTTTTGGAATATGGAAGTAACAACAAAGGGTTCGTGTCGGATGTTATCACGATAGTGCTTGAATGCAATGTCTGGATTAAGAAAGGATTTTGTTGCGCCGGTATCGATTAAGAGTTTAAGAGGTGGATTAGAGATTGATATGTAAGGAAGCTCCTTTTTGTCCGTGTAGCTGTGTAACTCAACTACGTTTCTTCGTTTGTTCTTGGGTCTTCTTGAAAATTTACTTCTTCGGCTTCGTACTGGAAATCTTGGGGGTATTCTTGATCATAAGTATGATGGGTTTCTTGGTCATTGTAGTTCCATGCGTCTTCTTCTGAGTAGCCATAGGGGTTGTATTGACAGGCTTCATCTTGTTGCTCAATATTAAAAAGTTCTTCGAAAGTGTACTTGGGGTTGGGTTGTTGTGGAGGCCTAAAGGCTGGAGCTTTATTTTGTGTGACAGCTCTCGAAGTAGTACTCATGGGTGTTGGTTTTGGTTGGTAAGATGGTCCGGGTGGATTGGCCCAAACATTATGTTGAATTGGTCTATTCATAGGTTGGCTCGGTTGGAATCTAGGGGGTTGAATAACAGGCCTTGGTCTATTGAACGGTTGTGACGAGGGAACATTTTGCTGAGGTTGTGACCTAAACACCGGGGTTTGTGGCCCTTGTGGTCTAAATGGTGGGGGTGTCCACATTGGTTGTTGTTGTACATGCTGTCTAGGTTCAAATGATCGCCACTGGCTAGATGGAAACTGGAAGGCAGGCTGCAAGTTTGGTTGGAAAGAATTTCTAGTGGGCGGTGCAGAAGAAATACTGGTGTTTTTCTGGAGATACCGAATGTTGTGCTCTTCTTGTATATATTTCATGGCAGTAGCAAGGTCTGTTGGTCGCATGGCTCTAATAGTTGATCCTAGAGGTTCCCGTAGTCCTGCCAGAAAGGTGGTAAGGGCTTGTTGTTGGTAGAAGGTATTCTTGCTAGCTTTTACGGTTTCATTGTTGTTGTGAAGTCCCACGTAGTTTGATATGGTGTTAAGGAGGCTCATAATCTTTCCATGGAACTGCTGTGGAGTTTCATTAGGGCCCTGGCGTAGATTAACAAGGTCTCTAGTAAGAGAGTTTTCATTTCGTTGGTCTCCAAAGTTCTGGATGAGTGTTTCCTTGAGAGTATGCCAGTTGAGACAGCCATAAATCGAGATTACTTCTCTTGCTCTTCCTCTTAATTTGCTTAATATTCCTTGGAATAGTATGTGGTTTTGAAAGCAATTGACGTCAGTACTGTTCCAGTAGTGGTTTAGCAGCAGAGTAATAGCTTGGATAAAGTTGAAAAGTTCATTAGGATTGCCATCATATTCTGGGACGATGCTCAAGTTCTTGATGTCAAATTCAGGTGTTGTGGTCATGGTGATGAGGGTAGTTTGTTTTAGTCTGGGGTTGGTAACGGGTAAAACTTCGTTGAGACTAAGGGCACTAAGTTGAGAAAGTAAGTCTTCTTGTTCTGACATAGATTACTTACACTATAAGGATGATGCAATTTAGCATTTCCACTAAGGTTAACACTTAAATTACACTTTATTTAAATTAATTTGCAATTAAAAGTCAATTTTTCTGCAAATTTAGGCACTAAACACTATCACTAATCTTCGTTGGCGAACTATAAGGCTGTTTCCTTGAAGATAGATTCTTAAAAATTAGCGGATAAACGTTAAAAAACGACGAGGATCTAAGGGCAGACTCTTCCGCTATACTACACCGACTGCGCCAGTTAAGGGTTGTATTGGTACAGGTGTTACTTTTTAAAAAAGACCTTTATTAAAATTTACACACAATATACTTATTATTAACAGAACACAATATAAATTGGAACTAAACTTAAATCTATTACAAGCCTACTATTTGTATATTATTAATTGCTAACGTTGCATTTTTAGCTGGGTCATCGATAAGTGCAATACTGCTGATCTGGTGGGTTCAAGAAACTATAATTCCGGATGCCGCTTACGATGTTTCGTCAAAAATCAATCGATATTAGGAACATGGAATGCTTAAAATGACTTGTATTTACTTAAGTAAAAACCGTACTAAAAATTTAAAAAAGTATTGTTATTTTAAGCAACTTTAAATTTTTAAAATATTAACCGTACATAAAAACTGGTATACAAATTATTTTAGGAAAATAACAATTTTTTGTTTCCTTTACACCATCTTGTTTTAAACGTAGGGCATTAAGAAACTATAATTAAATTAGTTTTTTTAAATTATTTTTCGTTGTAAAATTAGCCCTTAGGGAATGTCGGTACAGTTACTAGACGTGCACAACAACTACATGAAAAAATTGTGGAGTAACAACATTTTCGTCACCCCGTATTCCTCTCTTAATTTTAGGAATTTAAGTTAACTGAATAACTAGGTAACACCATTTAACAAAATAACTTAGGTAATTTAACAACCCTGGACTCAATGTACCGTGAAATTTGATCCCGAGTTTAATACACTTGACCTCCTCTAAATTTTACATTTGCCAAGGTTTTGACCCCTGCTTTGTAGCTTGGGCTTTTAAATAAATTGACCTTATTTTGTTGGCTTTCAGAAGTGAAAGATAAGGTAATAAATAACCAATATGGTCTGTATTTTTTGCCAGCAACTAAAATAATTAAAATAAAACTGTAAAAACTTTTTGTTTCAGAAATGGTAAAATGATGAAAACAAAAGGTATTATATTTTCAGAACTAATATGTCGTTTATGTTTTATTTACCACGTAGAGTATCTTCCTTGGTGTTGTTGGAGTTTTAATACTTTTAAGGAAACACCCAGTACCATTTTTAAAGGTTGATTTTATAAGCAATTCCTTATAAAAAAACCCGTGGTATATCATATACAAAAATACATATCTTTCTTAGTTTTTAAGAATTGCAATTGAAAATGTCCAAGAGCATATTATTTAATTGCTTTGATTCACACAATAAATCTCCGTCTTTGTTTTTAAAAAAACTTTTATTGACTTTCTCAAGTAACTCCTTTATTAAGAGTTGTATGGCAATTGTTTTTAGAGCTAATAGCCTTCGAAGTCATGTCCAATTCCGGTTATTTTTTTTTTGTTTTTGACATAAAAATATATTATTTCCATAAAGCGTTAAACATTATTAAAAAAAACTTTCCAAAACAAAAAATGCGCTAAAAACAAAATACCGTCATAAGAAAAATAAAGTTGATGATAGTATCTTACCACCATATTGTTAATATTAAAATCTAAATGCAAAAATAAACTGCAAATTTAAAGTTGTTTTGCTATATTTTTTATAGATTTTAAAATTATTTAAAATAAAAATATATATAAGCCGTTTTTATTAAATGCACATTGTCAGTTTTCTTTTTTAATTTCTTAAAAATTAAACAATATAAAGCTGTCATAAAATAAATAAATATTAACTGAGTTTTAATGTGTTAAACACTAAAAGGTAAAAATTAGACAGAAAAGCCGACACAGAAAATTTTTTAAGCATTCAAAATTATTTATTTTATATTTAAGTTTGTACGATGTGTATAATAAATTTACATATTTTCTTTCTGCAACATAATTTTTTTAACTGATAACAAGCAACGACAACATTTTTTTATAGGCACATGTAGTAATTATCAAAATATCATATTTCACCGGTTTATCAACTATAATTCAACTCAACACAATGATTTGTGTTGCAACAGCGTAAATTTGAAAATGTAAATTACCTGTTGCATGATAATAATTCTAGTTGAATAAATGGGCAAAATTGAATGGGTAAAATTAATTACAAATTACAGTATAGTTATTTTTTTAGAGAATAATATTCAAATATTTATACACGGAAAAAAAATCGAAAGTTGTTTTGTGCTGTAAGTGTGTATCGCAAAAATTGTGTTAAATATGTTTATTATTGACATTCTAAGTAAAATTTTCTGTTATCAAAATCAACGAGTCCTAAAATTTTGTTAGTGAATGATAGTAGATGGTACAACGGTAACCAAATATGCATCTTGACTATACATTATAGTAGTATTGTAAATGTGGTAAATCCAGATAACCTTTTTAATGGTAAATAATTTTATTTCTATTGTTTTACAATACGATTGTAGCAACAATTGACAGAGCCTATTAATAATACTTTGTAGCAACAGTAGCTACCGACTTAGAGGTCGTTTACATCATTGCAAATATCAGCTATCATCAGTTGTTTTATAAATTCAAAGAAAATTGGCGGCCGTGCCTTTCTTAAAATGCTGAGTACTGCGAAATGTGAAACGTAAAATTTAACAATTCTTCGATTGCCTGATAGTCATTCAGCTGGAATCTGGAATGGATATTTTACAATATACAATCTGACATCTGACCGCGGTTGTTCTAACATCTTGCATTGATTAGCAGGCATAGCACATATTGCCACATTTGGAAAGTATTACGTCTTACAATTATGGTTTATCACTCTGTACGGTAACATGAAATTCTTCTACAAGTGTATTAAATACTTCACATTATTTGCTACAAAAACAAAGCGAGTTTTACTACAACCTGGGGCCTATAGTGCTACTCATTGTCACTGTGTAGGTTACAATTGCATGAATATTTACCAGATTTTTTCCTGGGGTGATAAAAAAGGCCAAAAAACTCTTATACTTTAAGTTTTCTACTTCATGTCTATACATGCTAATTGATATATGTTATTACTAAGTTAATATTTAGCGTTTAGTTTATTTATTTATTTAAATAAGGGCAATATTGGGTACGTAGCCCGAATAGTAAATTTATTTTTGTGTTTACATGTTTTTACGTTAATTAAGAAAAGAAAGTTTAGATATTACAAATATGCATTCAATACTGAATATTTTAGTTATAGGCAAACAATTTTAATTTTCTATAACAACATTTATTTCAATATTTCACTATCATATATATACTAAAGTTTACCATTAATTTAAGCAAGTTTTTAAAAACTTATTTGTACATAAAATAAATGAAACAAACATAAAAAAATAGTAATATTACACTAAATTTCAAGCTAAAAAGTAAACAATAATTAGCAATGACGTTTATATGTATCTTTTCGGTAGCAAAACGTCGTACAAACTACAATTGAAATCACAGGATTACCCAAAAGAAGCAAAACACCGAGCTTTGACCTCCTGGCTTGTTAGTTTTCCAGAATCCTATATAGAAAAGAGAGAAAGAAATACTGTATAACTTATGTAAACTGTAAATATTTGAGCTATAATTAAAGCACTGTGGTAAGTTAAGCTGAGTTAAGAGTTTTACTAAAATTAAGAAAAGAAAATGACACAATAAGATATAATTCAAAATATTTTGCATTACGTCATATTGACTATATCGATTTTTATAAACGAAATAAATTATGTAAAAAAGTATAAGTCATTATTAAAATAAAAGTAAAATAAAAATATTGTTTATTTATTCTGCATTTCAGAAATTTATTTTAAATTGATTTTAAAAACCTTTTTTTACTTGATACTATGCATCATTTTTAAAAAAGGGAAGAATTTTCCTTAATTTATTTTAACATTTTTTGGTTTTTAGGGTCCCTGTATAAAATATAACATACTTTCTTTGGTAAAGCATGTTTTTTTCTTAGAAGAAAAGCGTTTCCAATTCACATTTTTCTTAAACATTAACATGTTTAGACCATTTGTGCTATTCTGTACATACAGGATGCTTAATTAGGTGTCAATAGGTAGCATATCTCAGGATGTAATAGTCGAAGGATATTGGGAAAAAATTCTTTTTAGGAAAGCAACTATGGAAACCGCCGAAAATAATTTTTAAGTTTCTTACAATACTGATAGGGGGCGTAACGTATATAGTCATGTATAAAAAAATATATATTTTTGAAATGATTTAATATTATTACTATTTGTTATTTTAATTTTTTACCTAACCTAAAATAAGGACTGTAGAGAAGTATGAAGTTTTACTAATTAAAATGCTCATATTTTTAGTTTGCCTAAACAAAATTGAACAAACTTGCTGTTTAAAAAAAAAACCTTTCCTGATTAAGAAAAAGAATGAACCCGGTTAAATTGTCCTTTGTTGTTCCCGCTAGAGAGCGCTGTTTAATAGGTTTGGAGTTTTTAAAATTTTCCTTTAAAATTAAAAAAAACACTATAATAATTTTATTAAAAACGAAAACCTAATTAAATTTGCAAAGAATAAAAATAATAAAACTGCATTTTTATTTGTTTAGAAGTTAGTGCAAACAACGTTTTCTACTAAATTCGTTAAAAAAACAATTACATTTTTAAATTTTTGTGATCAAGCGATCCACGAGAAAGTAAACTTTTTTTCTTAAACTTTATTTCAAATATAATTGTTTTATAAGTAATAATTAGAGTAGCCATAAAAATTATAATATTAGTACTTAATATTATAACCGAATTAATAAAAATAATAACCGCATTAAGACCAACAAGGGTCTTTACAAACGTTAAAAAAAATGTGTAATTTTCGGGCTTTTTTTTATACCTTGCTTTAAATTTTGATTAGCAATATGACTAAGTTATTATGTTTTTTAATCAGTAAAGGTTCCTTTTTAAAACAAATTCAAGTTTAGTAAATTCTGTTTAGGCAGTTAAAAATTATGAGCCTTTAGTCCTTATTTGACGCTCTACAAGAAAAAGTAATAAACTAAAAAGTCCAGAATTATAGTAGCAATGCCGTGCTAATATTGTTTTTCTAACTTACATCGGTCGATTTTTAAGAAAAATTTATTTTTATACACGCCTATAGCTGTTGCTTCCTTTAGCGGTATAGTTAGGAACTTGAAAATAATTTCCAGCGGTATTTTTTAATCTATTGACTTAAAAGATTTTTTTCTTAATGTTCTACGACTATTACTTTCTAAGATATGCTACCTATCCTACCCTTAATGAAATACTCTGTATATTCTATACTCCAAAACGGCGCGACACCCCAGACCGGGGTGTCGCGTATTGACTCGACAAGGTCAAGTCAAGGTATACAAGAAAAATCGATAAAAATTCTTAATTCCTTCCTAAATATAATGTTTACAAAAAAAAATATTTAAAAAAATTGTTTTTATGTTTTTCTTGCTCGTAGAAAAAGAGCGTTCTTAACTCGTGCCGAAAGTGTCTTTTTCTCACTTTGCTGCTTGACGAACTCAACATCTTTGCTCACAAATACAGTTTTTCTGTTAATTTATAGTTTTGACTAGTACTAAAACTGGGAGGTATATTTCAGAACGGTCGTGATTAAGAGCGTCTCAAAGGCGTACAAATAGGTTTGGAAACCTCTGCTTTATACTATTAAAAACTATTTTTGTTCTGATTTCACTTATGTTTAAATTAACTAGTAAGCAATATATTACTTATCACTTATATTTTGCTTGTGAGCAGACCTAATAACCTGCTTTAAAACTTTTTTCTTAAAAAGTTTGTTAGTTAATTGTTTACGCTTTGTTTCAATAGCCTTACTAATAAACTAATTGCTACGAACTGTGGAACCTGTGAAACCGACAATAAATTTGGCTAGAGTTATTGCGAAAAATAGTTCACAACAACTTAAATTGGTTAAAGCTATTTACTAAACTATATTTTCGTTAAAGAAAAAACAGAAATTGCAGGAAACCACAATAATTGCTTTTTTAATTTTATACAGTTTTTAAACAAATATTATATATATATATATATATATATATATATATATATATGTAAATATATATATATATATATATATATATATATATATATATATATATATATATATATATATATATATATATATATATATATATATATATATATATATTTATATACTCCTTTAATTTTTTTCATTTTTATATATTTAAATGTAACTATTAATCTAATATAAAAAATACTAATTTGTTTTAATTCGTTACGTATTACCAAAATCTATCCATTTATCATTTGGTTAATTTATTTAACTGTCCTTAAACCTAACATTTACATATAATAAAAATGTTGTTAATATCTTTTACGTTACTTAAAAAATACAATGTTTTTTTATTTACAATTTCCCTTGCTTCTTAATCTGTGGGAAATCCCTATTAAATTTTCCATTTAAATTTACCCAAAAATAATACAGCGCCAGCGTGTCTACTTAAGTATGCACCATATGGGGAACTTTTTTATTATTGATTTTACGAAAAAATATATTTTTACAAAAAGTTCTGCATGGTCTGAAACCCATAATGCAATCATCAGATAAAATTTATTTGTAGTGGTATACGGGGTATGTCAAAAATGTAAATTTTGCTCTAGGGGAAAGTACCTTAATTTTTAACAATATGGATTTTTATAAGAAAAGTTATTTAGAATTAAAAATTACTTACAAATATGCAATTTTTACTATTTACTAAAAAAAATAAACTTCGGTTTTAATCATTGGAAATTTGTTTTTATTATTGATTTTACGAAAAAGTTATTCCTTATGAAAAGTTCTGCATGGCCTAAAACCTAAAATTCAATCATCAGATATTAATTTTTGCAGTGGTATACGAGGTATGTCAAAAAATTGGATTTTGCTTAAGATTAAGTAAAAGTACCATTATCTTTAACAATGTCAAATTTTTTATAAGAAAAAAACGTTGAGAATAAAAAATAACTAGCAAATATAAAAGCTCAGTTATTTACATGTTTAATAAAATTAACATTTTTGACATAGCTTGTATACCACTGCAAAAGAATAATATCTGATGATTGAATTTTAGGTTTTAGGTCATGCGGAACTTTTGATAGGTAGAAGTAGACACGCTGTATAACTTTTTTAATTTTCCTTTACAAACATAAACTAACTTATACCAATATTTATCTTTTCCTATTCTTAACACAAAAAGGTGTTTTTCTTTATAATTTAAAGTTTGCTATCTTTTACTTTATGTTGTCCAAACTATTAAAACTTAGAAAGTATGGGAAGTTTAATTTCCCTTAATGTACTGTTTTACTGTCCTTTTTTTGTCTTTAGAGAGCTTATTACTTTTTCTATTATTGTGAGATTTTGCAAATCACATGTTTACAATCTTTTAGAACTGATTAAATAATAAAAAAATGTACTTTAAATCTTTTTAATATTTTGTTTTTAGATTTTTTTTATTTATTGTTATTGTTATAAACGGGCCAGGTCATGTTTGGCTTATTTCCAAATTAAATAAAAACTAAATCTCGTTAACAAAAACTATTCTTAATGTTGTAAGAATATACTGCACTGTCAACAAAAATACTGCAAAACTTAAATATATTTACAATCGCTTAAGCTGGGTTTTTTGGACATTTTAGTTTTAGTAACATAACAATATTTTTTTAAAAATTACTTGTGTATTGCATAAAAAATAAATAAATACGTTTTTTTTGAAAAACTAAACGATTAAATGTAGCATAAATCTAAACCTATTGATAACTATTTGAATAAATTTTAAAACATTTTAAAATAAAAAAAAACCCAAATAATTTTATATATGTCACAAAGTTAGTTATTTTTATTATTACCTACCTACTTCTACACTTAATACAACTTTTAATTGAGAATCCACTATTTAAGGTCCAATTATATTATATGCAAAAAAATATTAATGTTTTAGATGACTTAAATTTTATGGTTTAAAAGAATAATTACGTTAATAAATGTTAAATTACACTGATTGTTATTTAAGCATATAGCATATTTTATTTAATAAAATTATCAAAAGTAGATTTCTGTCTATCAATTATAAAAAATTTAGAATATATATTTTCCTTTCGTCTTCTTTAAATAAATATGTAATGTATAAATTTAAACATATTATAAATAAATCCTAAACCAATTGGGAATTATCGAAAGCAGCTTATTCGTTAATTCCTGCCTCAAAATAAAATAATTATCCGAGTTAAATATTTATAAACATAATATTTACCAAAAGTTTGTATTTTGTGCCGGATTAAAACTAAATATTAAAAAAAAATCGACACTTAAACACATATTTTTTTCTGATTTTTAAGAAAATGTATTTAAAAATGCATTTTTAAATTCAAAAACCCTCATAAAGAGTGTTTTAAAAGTCATGTTAAAAATTTAAATATATAATCCTTGTTTCCTCTTGAATGTTTTACATGAAAGTCTTTAAACTCAAATCTGCTCTTTTTATCACCACAATAAATATTATTATTAATGTTGATCTAAACCGCTTAAATACAAAAAATATATATAAGGATTTAACAAATGAGACAAAGACCCACCTACTCAAAGCGCAAAACGTTTATAAATAAAAAAAAAAACTTTATTATATTCTTAAGGTTTTCTTTTCAATAAAACGCTGGTGGGTGTTTCGGTAAAATATGTTTTCCATGCCCTTTTAAAAAATAAAATTATATTTTTTTGACAAAATGTGAAATTTCTTTTTACACTTTACAGGCTTAACTTTTTCTTTAAATTTTTTTCTTTTGTATCGTTACATACATTAAAATATATTTATTTAAAAATATTAAGAAATTTTTATAACTTTAAAAATTATTTTCTAACATTTTTTTTCTAAAAATCTACTACTTTCATTGGTAGAATGCAGATTATATTATTAAGGGTTTTATGTAATTTTTGTAAAGACTTTACAATAGATTTTGAACCAATAAATAAAATATTTGTTTTAAATAATTTTTATTAAACTTTATACTTAAATATTAGCATTGTTCTAATTAT
Source organism: Listronotus bonariensis (assembly GCA_014170235.1). Classification (NCBI taxonomy): domain Eukaryota; kingdom Metazoa; phylum Arthropoda; class Insecta; order Coleoptera; family Curculionidae; genus Listronotus; species Listronotus bonariensis. Next base: position 44,798 of record JACEGR010006444.1, on the reverse strand, counting down.
TTATTTTAATATCAGTGATTGAGTCTTGCAAAAAAACCAAATGCCTCAGTACGTTCTTGTGTTTTGTAATAAGATATAATATGTATTTATAACCAGTTGTTTAAAATAGGTTACTATAAAATTTTACCCGTTAAAATTGGTAATGTAACTTACAAAAAAAAACTATTTTTTAAAACAACTCTTTTAAGAAGTTTATAAAATAAAAAAAAAAATAAGTAAAATGGGAAAAACAAGATTTATACATTATAATTCTAGTAACGGTTCATAATTGTAACAGTCCACATATACCGGGTGTCAACGAATTTATTAGAGAAGTCATAACTCCTAAAGGATATGATATATCAAAATGAGACTTGGTATAAGTAAATGATATGGAAGGAGGGGAGTTTCCGCACATTTTTACTTTCCAGTAAATTTCGGTTAAACCGAAAAAGGCTTTAATTTTAAATTTTTAAATGAAACACCTTATAGTACTAGTCTACCACTAAAGCTTAAAAATTTGCAATAATTTTATTCTAGAAGTACTTGGAAAATGGAGCTGGCAACTTTAAGCTTAAATATTTTACTTGCTACTTGTGTGTATATTTATATTTGTTATTGTATACACGACGCTTCTTATTCTAAAACATGCACTTACAACATTTGTGAACTAGACCATCGATATACAGGGTTTTTCTAAACAAATGCGAAAAAATTTAGGAGGTGATTTCTTGTTTAAAATTAAAGGTTGTTTGCTTTAAAAACATGGGGTCAAAACTCAATCATTAGGGAGATATCACAAAAAACACTAACAAACAAATCTCTTTATGTTGTTGCTTAAAAACAAAATAAGCATTTTATTTAAACTACCAAGTAATGTCATATAAAGACATATTATGACAAATGCCTTTAAGGGTGACAGCGGAAAAAAAATAAAAATAAAATAAATTTCTTTGACTTAAATTTTATTTTTTTATTTAAAATTGGTAAGTTTAACGAAAAAAATAAAACATTTAAAAAGTCTCTAAATAAACCAGGTTTGTTCAATTTTTTTCGAGGTCATTGTGAAAGTGTCTTTTTAAATTTGGTTAGCAAGAACGATAAAGGTAGTATATTTTCACTCCTTACATTAATTCTGAAGAAGTGCAAAAATACATATTTTTAGTAAAATTTAAATATAATTAAATAGAAAGTGTATTTTTAAAATAATAACATTTTTAAAGAATCTATTGAGTAGTCCGTTACTTTGTGACAATACATTTTTAGCAACATAAAATATGTGACAAAATAACAAAGTAAAATTTGTGTTTTTATTACATTCTACGTAATAACATTTTTGTTAAATATCATAATTTCAGCGCTTTTCGTTTATTAAAAAAATAAATAAAGACGTTATTACTTTTACCATTTTGAACCGCGATATCTCCCTAATGGTTGACTTTTGACCCTATATTTATAAAGCAAACTACCTTTTATTTTAAACAAGGAATAACTTTTTTAGAATTTTATTTGCTTAGAAACAACCTGTATGTTATTATTTTTTGATTCCTGAAATAATAATAGTTTTTTGACACCCAGTATCCATTAGCTCTTTCTTTAGGTTTTTTAATGGTTCAGTATCTGCATCTTTTGTTTTTGGTTTAGACAACTTTAAAGCAACATTCAATGAGCCGTTATCCATAGTATTTAGTAATTAAGCATTATAAGCTCTTGTCTGCTCTCAAAAAAAAAAAAAAAAGAAACAAAGAGACAAAATCTTTTTTTTCCATTATCGTGGAAGATTTTTTTACCTTTAAATTTAAGATTTATGAATAATAGTTAGGGTCAGCAAGACGATAAATAACATTAAAATGCATAGGTATATGAACAGAAGTTACCCAGAGTCGTTTTATAAAGTGTCGCGATATTCCGCCATATTGGAAATCGTTTTGATGATGTCACCTAGAACATTTTTTGGCCATGTTATTAAATAAAGTAAGGGTCAACATCAGTGCCGGAGAAATACAGTTTATAGTATTATTAGAACAACCGTTTACATAACACTTTGTAATTATTATAAAGTTGCAACTTCTTTATCTTTAAATAAAAACATTTGAGATCACATTTTTAAAAATTAAACTTAAAAACTTCTTCTAGCATATGTAAATATAATACAGGTGGTGATTTCTTGATTATTAAAATATGTTGTTTTTTTTACATTTTTGTAATATAAGGTATTAAAGGACCAAGATTTAGGTTAGATGCCAAATTCATGTTTTAAATAAAAATAGTAATTAGTAGCAATAAATATTTATTGCTTATGGTAATTTATACTGCTGGTAAGGCAAAGATATATTTTTAAATATGTTGCTTTGAACTTTACGAATATTTTATTACTCACAAAGAGATTTTTAAAATACTTTCTTCATGTTTTGCGTAAACATAAATATTTCAAAGTATAAAATGTAAAAATAATAACAGGAAACCTACAATAATGGTTATTAGAATACAAATAATATTTAGAATTATGGTATATTGTAAAAAAATAATTAATTTTATTTTAAAACTAGCTATGATTCCCGGTTTCGCTCGGGAGTTGATATGAGATTACGTAGTAGTTGAAATAAAAAAATAAACTATGACGTAACAAGGAAAAAAATTATTGAAAACAATTGCAATTGCTCGCAGCGCCTTTCGAAACGCAACCCAAATAACCGTTGTTCTGAATGAAGTTGAAATACTCGACAACAGATGGCGCCACTACTCTTAATTTCCAAGTTGAAGGGTTGGAAGAGTCCTTATATCTTTAGAGGGAAAACGGGAACTTTCTTGTTCGAGGGGGATAAAGGGCTATCACACTATATAAGTCCCTTTATCGTATCGACACGCACATTTTATCAACTTAGTTTTATTATATATAATGATTAGCTTGATATTGTACGTTTTAAATAATAAATCGGTAAAATTGTGTTAACCGATACCTTGCCGAATACCACACTACTATTTTCATTAAATAAATATATTTACCAAGTTCAAATCATAATATTTGTTCTTATAAAGCTTTCGTAGAATGTGATACAAATTTTAGGTTTAATGTAAAGAACATTATTTTAAAAATTGTAATTGGTGCAGAGTACGAAGAGATATATTAAAACTACTTAGTTTTACCTATAATCTTTTTAGAAAAAAAAACATTTTGGTGGGCTGTTGCTTGGGTTGCATAGCGATGGTAGATTAAAAATATTTTTACAGCTAGGTAGGATAAGCTCTAAGAAAACTAGGTTGTTGCCAAGTAATTTTTTAAATTAACTGCTATTATCTAATAATGTATTGTTAAATATTTAGGTGCCCTAATTATCTTTAAAATATATATCACTATTTATACCCAACACTATTTTGTTAGAAATATGTTTTTATTAAAAACAGTGGGTCCACGGATGGACTTAACTATAGAGACCTGTAAAATTTGTTATTTTTAATATTTCGAAAAAGGTTTTTTTAATAAAATGTTTTGCTTCGTCTAAAATGTTGAACCGCTATAACCGTAGGATATACAGGGTGTTTCAAAGTTGCAAAAGTGGAACTTTGAAAAATGGAAAAATTTATTTTGAGACTACCCATTTAAAATGCATAAAAAATTAATACAAAAATATTATTAAAGTTATGTTCCTATTGTTTATTATTTCTGGAAAAAGTTACAATTTTGGAAAAAAAACCTTTGTTTAGAATATTGGCGTTAAAAAATCCTATGAAATATTATTTTGGCAAATAATAAACAAACCTTTTTAAATATTTTACAACTTACCTATTTTATTATTAAAAATAGTAATAAAAATTTCAACTTTTTGTTCAGAAAATTGTTACGCTTTGCGTTATTACTCACATTGATTTTAAATTAACTTGATGATATTTTTTTATAAAGAAAAAATTATTTCACCCACATTTTATAAGTAACACTAAGCGATAAGGAAAAAATATACTAGATCCTTTTAATTTAATTACTTTTTAGTGCTTTTTAATCAAACTGTATTAAATTTATATTAACTGTTTAATAAATATTTTTAAAGTTTTTTTTTTTTATTTTAAGCCACCCTGTATATTGAAAGGCAATTTTTATTACGGGTTTTAGTATTTCATACAAAGCAAACATTTTTATAAGCAATAACTTTTTTAGAAATATTAAAAATATTTTTTTTTCACAAGTATAGTTAAGTCCATCCGTGGACACACTGTATATGGTTATTTTTTAAACCAATACCCTAGAAACAAAAATACACACGTAAATAAAATCTTGTTACTTACATATGTTACCAAAAAGTCAGCAAAGCTAATTCCAGCAAATGTAAATTTAATGTCTTGGAACATCGTTAAACCCAAACATTTAAAGCTTTGCTTTATAAATCTCGTTCTACCTTAAAACCACATTAAACCAGGAGCTACTGGAAAATGCCAAATTATTGTTTAATCATGACTACGAGAACAAAATATTATTAAAATTTTAGTTAAAATACTAAAAGGTATAAATTTAAACGGCTTTTTTAATGTAGATCAAATATGAAACCTACATATTTATTTCATTTACACAAAAATTCCTTTGTTTGCACAGCTTAATTTTAAGCTAAACCCACTTTTTTTCACCCTTTCAGGGTCATCCCACCCAGGTCCGACGACCGCCCCCTAGGGAGTGCACTGCAGCCTGAAGGCTTATTGTACTTTGACCCCTACTCCTTCCCATTCACACACCATTCATTCCATAACTTGGATGGTTGTTGCTCAGTCCGCATCCCCGAGCAAAACACCGTGCGCCGTTGCCCAAAACACCGCTGGTGCCGGTCACCCATCAAATTATGGGCGCGCATTTCACTGCTTAACTCCGGAGATCGACGCTTGCCGATACAACCGAAGCCGCCACAAGCGCGCCTTGTGGCGGCTTCTTGGTAAAACATCTTATTACCATCTTGTGTCGTTTACTTGCTAAAGCAACGTGTTTTATTTCGTACGTTTTTTTAATCCTTTATAATTATTTTGTTTATAGATAATTTTTTAGTTCTGTGAAAATATTTTCGTAATAAGTTTGTATTCATATTGTGGATTTTATTATTTTAAGTTTGGTTAGAAAGACGATTTTTTAATTTATATATTTGATTTTTACATTTTTAAAATGGTCAAAAATTATTATTTAAAATTATACATTCTTGGTAATTCTACTAATTGTTTTTAGATATTACGTATCACGTCATTCATAACTTTTAATATATAAACCGTGGATTATATAAAAAGTGAACATTCTTTACTTTTAATAGTCGTAATTTACGTTTTAACTTTTGATTAAGTACAATTGCGCAAAGCCGTTTATATCGATAATTTATTGTGGCAAGCAAGAATATAGAATTCTATTTTAATAGTAAACTGAAAACCTGTTAATCAGAATTGACAACACATATAATTTTTAATGCAACATCATTTAAATTTATTTATTTATGTACTAAATGCTAAATGCTTAATTTAAACTTTCAACAGAAGGCTTGCCTTTGTTTTCTATTGTCCTCGTTTACTTACCTGCATACGTTAAAATAAATACTTTTTGTTATAAAAATATTAACGCCGCCGTAAAATCTAAAAAACTAATCAAACTTTAAAACAGAATAAAATACATATTATTATGTAGTTACTTCTGATACAAACACTATTGACGTTATTAAATTATAAATATTTATAGTTTTGCGCCACGTCAGTTTACAAAATACTTAAGTGCAAGTAATATTTTTTTAGTATTACTTTTTACCTAATAAAAATGATCAATAACATAATATGCAATATGTTAAAAAAAATTAAACGACATGTAAAGGATACGAAATTTTTGAAAAGGTTTGACCATTTTAAAACTATTAAAATATACAAAGCGTCCTACTTCTAATTTGAAAAATTTAATGGGAAAATCAATAATACAAAACCACCAACACAAATGTTTATCTATACCAAAACCAAAACTCTATTAATTTAGGTTAAAGGAAAACATAAAAATCCTGTTAATATTTTATATTTACCGGCATTTTACGGTAAAAGATATTGGTTGTAACGTTTATTTTCCTTCATTTAAAATTAGATTTTTGGCAAGCACCTAATTAGAAATAAATTACTTTAGTATTGGGTATTAATTTTATAATGTAAAATATGTGAAAAAACTAGTTTAAAATAAATTATTAAATTGGCGTACGGCTCCATTGAAAAAAATTAATAATACCACCAAGCACAATACATACAGTGTCAGCCAAAACACAGCATTGTATTGTAGATGCCTGCCAATTTTTAAAATAAAAATTAATAGCCTGTGTACTTTTCACTTAAGTGTATTGTAATTTAAAAATAAATGGAAATTGGAAAATAGAGTCTAGATATGTTTTACTTTTCTGATAAACTTTATTAGATTCAAACGTTGCGTAGGGCTTAAATAGCTTGCGTTTAAATAAAATCTTTTTAAGCTTAAGCATAGTACCTATTTGTAAGTAAAAATGTATACTTTTTGCAATAAGTGTTTTAAAGTTAAGTTATTGAAATTTTACCGGAAAACAACCTTGTAACAAGGATATGTTAAATAAGAGGAAACATATTCAGCAATAACTTAAAAGTAAAAAAATTAAAAGTAAAAAAGGAAGCTATTTTGAACAGATAATTTTACTGACTTGTACTAAAATAATTGTAAGGCTTTCGCGGCCATCTTTTGCTAAACTTAAGTTTTTGGGCTATTCGACCGTCGTTGTATATTTTGTATCCTTGACGTTTCGCCAACGCGAATCGTTGTCATCCTCAGAGGGTTCCTAGTAGACTACTTGCATACTACTGTACAGTACTGTAAAATCATCAAAGTATAACGTCATTACAAAATCCAATAATCTGGCAACAATTTTTTTATAATATACATTGTAAAATTACTTTATACAGGGTGTTTTCTAATTGCGGTAAAAACTTAATAGCATATTCCTGGGCCATTACATTTTCTTACTGTAATTAGAAAACACCATGTATATTGATTGCAAAAGTTAAAATTTATTCTTTTATTTTTGTGGTGTTTGTAATGTAAGCTTTTTTTATTTTAATTTATTTAAATTTTTACTGAGCAACTATTTTCGTTTTTTTTTATTAAAAGTTTTTAAAAAATAATAAAAAACATGTTTGACGCAGACTTTATAACAGGCCCTGGATTTATTACAAAATATATACAGGGTCCTTTTCTAGCTACGGTACGAAACTTAAAGGGGTTATTTCCTGTGTCTTTTTATATAAAAATAGTTCCTGTTAGCATATGACCAGATTGGCCTCATTTTTGAGATACAGGGCTTTAAAGTTTTTAAAAATACAACATTTTTTTAAATAAAATACTTTATCTGATTTAGATGAAGTTCTGGTACACCTATTTAATATAATAAGGCGCTTGTAAAGCTCTACATAAATTAAAATTATTTGGTTTAGTGTCGTCCCAGTGGTCAGCACAACTAATATTATTTAGAAAAGAAAGCACGCTACGTATTTTTTAGTTTTTATATTTTTTCAATTTAACAATTAAAAATGCAACTTTTTATTTTTGTATTTTCTTATTACCTTGCTTTGTTTATGAAAAAAGCCACTTTAAGTGATACCAAAAAGTATTTATAAACAGCATAAAATAAAATCCAAAATTTAAAAATACACAATTTTGACTTTAGTTATTAAGGAAAAAAATACTACTTTTAATAAAATATAACACTGCCTAATTATTTTAAGGCAAATAATTGTTTATTTTTTATTTTTGTTTTGTTTTACCACATTGTTCATGGGTATTTTTGGAAGAAATTATAGTGGCTTTAATTTTTGTTCTTTAAAACGAAACAAGATATAAAGAAAATTAAAAAAACTAAAAAGACGCATTTCTAATTGCTTAACGGCAAAAAATAAAAACTTTATAAAACATTAGTGATGTACTTTTCACAATATTATTGGCTTTGGCGCACACGGTGACGCCACTGGATCCAATAATTCTAATCTAGGTAGAACTTTGCAGGCTCCCTATTACATTAAATAGGTATATCAAACCTTATCTAAATCGGTTAAGGGGTTTTCAGGTTATTTTAAGTATTGACTTAAAAATAAAGTTAAAGCCCTAATCTCACAAAATAAAGCATAGTTTGAACATATGTTTATAAAAACAAAACATAAAAATCACCCCTCCCTTAGTTTCGTACCGTAGTTAGGAAAAAATATATTTCTATATATTAGGCCATTTAATTCATTAAGCGATACTGCCTTAAAAATGAATAAATGGTAGTTTAAAATAAACTATTTACTTTAATTTTTTTTTTTTTATCTTTGACAAACACACTATTATTTTATAATAAAATGGAACATTATTTATTACAAAATCTAATGGGAAATGAAAAAAAACTTTATAGTCTTCATAAAGTCTAGACTAGTAAAGTTAAAAAAAATAATTTCCTAAATAAAAATAAATATATTTTGTAATAATTGGATTTAGACACATCTTACACAAAAAGAGTATCTTTTAAGTAAAAACCATCCTTCCTAAAACCAAAGATAAATTAAAACCTACTGTTATCTTTTGTTTTCCTAAATTACCAAAAATATATAAAGGCACTTAGAACAAAGTGGCCAAGGTATACAGTATACAGCCTAACCTAACTCAGACACGAAATAAGATAAAGAAGGTACATTTTGTTGAATGTAACATCGTATCCTTTCGTTTTTGAAGGTTATCCTTACAAAATATCTAAATTTACTTTTCCCCAATATACTTAGCTTGAATATAAAATTAAAAATGTTAATGTGTTTTATTTGATTAGTATTAGATGCCGTTTTCGCAGAGAAGCTTGGATTTTTTAAAAGTTTTTGATTATGTCTTTGTCGCCTTTTTATTATGATATTCCAGTAGAACAAATAAAATGGCCACTTTTCAGTGTGGGGCAACTTTATTATTTTAAATAGCATACCATAAATGGATTTCAATATTCCAATTTTTTTTCCAGGACCGTTTAAAAAATGCTGCTTTTTTAATCGTTAACCTAAAGTTAAAGTACTTCATTCTAGTACACTTCATAAAGTGTTAAAAAAGTAACTTTTTTAAACATTTTAAAGCTTTTTTCACACTTTAATTTAGTGTTTTGTCTTAATGCCTATTACAATAAACTTAAATATCGATTTATGAAATGCAACAGCAAATGCGACATCAACTGAACCAAACGGTTAAGTTACCTTTGATTTCGTCATTATTTCTATTAGTTCATCTGTCACTAGTTTTAAAATTTAACAGTTTGCAAATAAATTTAATAGAAAATATTACAAATTAATAAATATTATGAATTTAAATATCTAAGAAATTGAAAAGGAATTATTTCTGTATAAGTATTATTTCTACAAGAAGTAAGTACATACAATTTTTAAAAATTAAATAATAAATGCATAGTTATGAAGAGGATAATTGTCTCTTAAAAGAAGGCCATTATTTTTTGTTGCAATATAATGGCTGTAGCTGCAAAAATTAAAATAGCAAGTTTGTATAGGTAAAACATGTATTAAATGGTATTTTGGAAAATTTTTATACGGTCGTGAAAAAATTATAGTATGTAACACATGCATAAAGTGTCTTTTTTACTCATGGGATGGCCGCACTCGCCTAACGGCTCGTGCTGTCAAACTTTCCATTCATAAAAAAAATATTACTTTATGCTCTTGTTACGTGATTTAGGTACTATTTTTCCGTAAATAAAAATGGGAGATAATCTAGGGTGTTTTTAAAAAATAACGGATTTATTAACTTTAAAAAATTACTTTTCAGCAATTAGGATTATTTGCTACATGTAAGATCACAAAAAAATAAGACAACCAAGCTATAAATTACTTACAAAATATTAGTTGCATTAAGACTAGCTTATTTTATTTACATTGTGAATCACCTACAGTTTTGTTGCCATACTTTTTTTAACAATTTTTTAAAGATCAATAAATCCATTATTGCCTGGAATATTCATTGCTCATATCACATTTATTTAAAAAAAAATGGATTATAAAAATATACAGGCTGTTTTTTTTAAACATTTTCTAAAATAATGTTAAAAATAATAAAAAACCTGTAGAAGCCACAGTCCTTAATATTATTATTAAAATATACCGCATGATAAATTTTAACTCTTCCAAATATGAATAACAGAGAAAAGCTTGCTTTTTTGAGTTTAAAATTTTAACACTCTAAAATGTTTTATGAGAAAGGCCTAATTAAGAAGCACCAAATCAAAACCAAGTTTTTGATAAATTAAACTTTTAAAAGTATCTCAAAATTTATGATTAAAAAGTCCTTTAATCGAAATATGTCATATAATAAATATATAAATTAAACATATTTTAACTAAAAAACTTTTTAAAATTCATAAATAAAAAATGCGCTGTAAAAATTGGAACGTGTTCTAAAAATTGTTATTTATTACGAACTGCGTTTTAATTTGGAGCTCCTTAAATATACAAGTTCCACAATTGCTAAAAATCTTAGGGTTAAAATATAAAGGGTGTTTCTGAACAACTGCGAAAAAAATTAAAAAGTGTTTTCTTGTTTAAAATAAAGTGGAGTTTGCTTTATAAACATAGGGTCAAAAGTCAACTATTGAGGAGGTATCGCTACAAGAATGGCGAAAAAATAACGTTTTTATTTTTCGTCTTAGAAACGAAAAGCGCTAAAATATTGAAATTCTAAGAAAGTATTGCTATTATAAAAAAACTTTTGAATAATTTTTACTTTTTAGAATTAATAAAAGTGGTGAAAATAGACTACCCTTATCGTTTTTGCCTATTAAATTTAATGTGACACGAGCGTACTAACCCAAAAAATATAAATTTGGATAAACTGGTTTATTTATAAACTTTTTAACTTCTGTATTTTTTTGTTAAACTAACCAATTTCAAATAAAATATAAAATGTAAATATAAGGGACGGGAAATTCATTTTATAATTTTTTATTTATCTGCTATCACCTATTAAGGCATATTTCATAGGTCTTTATTTTACATTACTTGGTAGTTTAAATACAATTCTAATTTTGTTTAAAAAAATATATGGGCATTGTTTTGTTAATTTTTTTGCGATATCTTCCTAATGGTTGACTTTTGAATCCATGTTTATAAAGCAAATAAAGGGTAGTTTATTTTAAACAAGAAATCACCTTTTTTTCGCATTTGTTTAGAAACACCCTGTATATTATTTCTGTTATTTATAAGCTTAGTATCGACTTTATTTATAAACAATTTATAAATTTTTTAAACAATATTTCCAAATGTTTGTAATCAAAGTTTTTAAATTGTTGCTATAGAACTTACTTATTTACCTTATTGATCGCTGGCCTAATTTTATTAGTTAAATGTACAAAAATCTAACAAGCTTGTTTTTATCTAGAACAAAAAGAACATAAATTAGGCAGTTTTTACCAGTTAACTGGTAATTTTTATAAAAGCGTAATTATTGAAATAGATTTTATTAAAATACCCTAATTATATTTTTTTCGTTTATTTTATTAATAATTTAGTAGCTTTTTTTATATTAAAACATCGTTTTCTGTCAAATTAGTGGGGTTAAGAAACGCGTGACATGTGCGATATTGAATTAGGTAAATTAAGGCGCAAATTAAGACACGTATGAAGGTCTGGCCACACATAACACTTTTCATGTCCTTTAAAATGTAAAAAGCGTTTTTGTTAAGCTTAGTTTTATGTATGTATATCTCCTTGTTAAAATAAAACATATTTTACTACTTATTTCTGTTCTTTTTTATTCAAACTTGAGTGTACTATGGATAAGACTATTATCAATTTTAGGTGTTTAACCAATTATAACCGCGGTAATAATTGGTGACAATTTAGACGTATAATACATTATTTGAACGTCAACATAACCGATTGGTAAATACCGTCTTAGAATGGGTTCCTCGCCTAAAATTGACGTGTGTTACCTCATTTATGAAAGTCTATTTTACTATCAGATGTTATTTAAAGCCTGCTTATAGCAGACTCATATTACTGCAATTTTATTAAATGCAAAACTCTTTGCTTTACGTTTTTAAAAACTAAGTTTGTAAATATGCTTTCTAAATTGTTCTACCCAATTCTTTCGAGAAATTTATTTTTGTCCATGACCCTGAATATACAGCGTGTCTTTGGAAGTTATTACCAAATGAAAAACTTTTTAATTAATAACTTTACGAAAACAAATGCCTCTTCATAAAAAGTCCTGCTTGTCGAAACAACATATTTCCATAAAAATAACTGTATGTTGAATGTACAGGTTGGCTCAAAAAGACTTGTTTCCCAATTAATATACAGTTATTTCCTTGCTACTGTAAAAACTCTAAAGAGTGATTTCTTATGTAATTTTATGAAGAAACATTTCAATAAACATATGTTCGGAGTTGCGTCGTTTCTGAGATGGAGGGCGTTAAAATTTTAACAAATGGCGGTATTTTATAAATTTCTTAAATAACCTTAAAGCGATTTGGTATGTTTGTTTAATGTAATAAGGCTCTAGCAAAGCTCTAACTTAATTGACTTTATTGGATCTTGTGGCGTCTGGACACCACATCCAATACTGTTAAGAAGAAAAATGTTTTAGTATCGTACATTTTTTCCTATCTGGCTTCGTATTAAGGATATTTATAAAATACCGACTTAAAAAAAATAACGCCATGTATCTTAGAAACAAAGCAACTTTAGGCATATGTTTATAAGAACTTTTTTATGAAATGACATAAGAAATTACTTTCTAAAATTTTTGTATCGTAGTATGGAAATACCCTGTATTTTAATTTGGAAACAAGCCTTTTAGGCCACTTTGTACATCCGACATACAAATATTTTTGCAAAAATGTATTGTCTTATCAAGCAGGACTTTTATGAAGAAGCACTTTTTTTCGTAAAGTAAATAAATTAAAAGTTTCTCATTTGGTAAGAACTTCCGAAGAATCGCTGTACTTGTTTTTTTTTAATGCATAATCTAATGTTAGGAGTTGAGAAGCTAAAAAGCTAAAAATTAAACATATTTTTAAAACTTTTTTTTACGACAGTAAAAATTTAATATTAAAGTGCCTTGCATTCCCTACATTTCACAAGCGAGACGCACAGCTTAGCTACGCTGCGGCCACATTACGGTTATATGTACCTTAAGGCCAAGGAAAATTAACTTTTTAATAAGGAGCGCTCGATCCTATTTAAGCCTATGTTCACTCAATTTTGTGACGTAATCTTTTCCCGTAGTTTTTTGTTTACAATCGTACTGAATTTCGCGGTTTTGGTATTATTTTTTGATTTTTAGTCATTGAACTTTTGTATATGTTAAGTTTTTACTGTTTATGGTTAAACTAAGTAGTTATTAGTACTGCAGTTACAGATAATTTTAAAACCTGTAAACAGGGGTCACTGACCCTTGGATATTGTTTTAAAAAAATTTACGTTTAAATCGTTAATAATCGTAAGATACAATTTTTCTTTATGTTTTTAAAGTGATTTTATTTTATTTTATGCAAGTATTAGTTTATTTTTTCAGATAAAATAAATATTATAGCAAAAAGGTGACGTAACAAACATAACCTATATTTTCGGACAAATATAAAAAATCGAGCGCTCCTTATTAAAAAGTTTATCTTTCTTGCCTTAAGACAAGGCGCAAATTAAGGCACGTATGACGCGTGCGAGAAGACGCGACACGCGTATTTTTGTAACTAATAAAGTTAAATTATATGGCGCAAATTGAGTAGCGACGCGTCTACTCGAAAAGACGTTGATTTTTGTGACAGTAACATATTTCTCGCGTCGCACGCGTCAGACGCGTCTCAATTTGCGGCTTGCCTAAGGCGTGTGACGCGGCGCAGCACAGCGTCTACTCGACAAGGCGTTGATTTTTGTAGTAATGGCACAGTTTCTCGTGTCACACGCGTCCTAATTTGCGCCTAGCCTTAATGTAAATCAGCACTGAGCTTTTTGTGTACCTATGTTTAATTTTACTAAAGGGCATATAAAATTAATTATCCAGACATTTATTTAATGAGATAAGGAGCGGTAAAAAAATGACCTTTAACTGTAGAAAATAAATTGTTTTATTTTATAATTGAATACTTAAAAGATTTTTATAACTATTTTAGCAATACTTAATTTTATGCCTAAAAATAAATTAAATGTATTTAATATAATTATTAACTTTGTAACTATATTATCTAATTTTAGTAGGTATAGTATATAGAGTATTTTATGACACGCAGCACTCGACCATTTGAAAACAGCGTCTGCTTTACATATTTTGTGCAATAGTTCTGTTTATTATGTCTCCCTTGGTAGCATAATGGTCACTGTCCCTGCCTAGCAAGCGAGGCGACCTGGATTTAACCCCGGAGACAGAGAGATTTATATGCTTACGACCTTGGCCTCGTCGAAACACTGCATCCTATGAAATCGGTCGGACCGCCACGGGCAACCACCATTAAATAGTATACTTGTTAGTAGGGTTCAGAACCATAAATAAGCCCCATATATATATTTTGAATTTTAACGATCGCGCAGTCATAAAATCGGTGCGATTACGAGCATGCGTATTTAAAAGCCCTGACCATATACGATATTGGCTCGCCATCTCTTGTACTCCCTGGGCCAGTAATGTAATGGACATCATAATAGGACACTTTTAAAACCTTTTATGGGGCCCCCTTTTGACGAGTCTACGAATGTTCATACCGCCATATATGGAAGCGGCGTTTTAACCCACTCTGTCAGTGACACATGTTTTGGCTATTGAACTGGGAAAACGCGTTAATTTTTTTGTTAAACAAGTTTATTACAATGTTTTACATGCAATTTTTAAATATTTGGCAAAAAATGATTAGTGTTACCGTCATAAAACCATAAGGCTCAATCACATGTTTCGAGTACCGGACTAGGCGGGTTACGTAATTGAGCTTTTACAAATTTGGACACAATGTTTAATAATTGCTTGTAAAACATAGTGATTTAATAGTATCTTACATTACAAGGGTGGAAAATGACTTATTTCACACGAGTGGGAATATTGTTGCACGAGGCGTCAGCCGAGTGCGACAAACCCACGCGTGTAAGAAAGTGATTTTCACACAAGTAATGTACAGGGTGTCCCATTTTGGTTGTCCCTTATGGGAAACTTGGAAACCATAAGAGATATTAAAAATCCGATACCCCATCCTCGAGCTCTTTTTGGAGAAAACATTTATGGTAAAAACAGATCATCGCTATCGCGAAGCGTTTCAGAGATACAGGGTGATTCTCGATTTTTTCACTTTTTGAAAAGGTCCTGTAGCTTTGTTGTTATTACAGATACGAGAAAACTAATTGCACATTATAAAGACACTTTTTTCCGTAGAATCCAGTGGCGTAGCCAAAAAATTTTTTGAGCTGTCATTTTTGACATATGACCCAAACATGTTTTTTTTTTTATTAGGGACACCCTATAAATGATTAGGTAATTAAATTGCTTGTTTTTTTCTGATTAAAATAATATATCTATAGTAGGTGGTTTAATAAATTTTTTACGTCAAATATTGGAAAAATTATGATTTTAAAGACGCATTGCGGCTTCTATCTGTTTTTTAAATTGTTTTATATTTTTGTTTTAAAAGGAATCTGTCATCCCTTAGCTCAGGAGACATTTCCGTAGAAAAAAACAAAAAATTAGTTTACAACAACAATAATAAACAAGTTATATTAATTAAACTTAAATATTTATCAAGTTTTTTTTTAATTTTTGATTTGTTTATTTTTTTTTATGAATTCTCCATGTCAACTTTACCAATAGAGCAAAAAAAAACAAAAAAACAAATTTAAAGTCCAAAAAATCGAAAATTTTTTGACACACCCTGTATAACTTTGATTTTTATTTTTTATACAACATTATCATACTAATAAAGTACCAAAATTGTTTTGCTTCAAATTCATAAATAAGGACGCTATGAATTTTTAAATTTAAACATAAAAATAATTATTTTTAATTTTTGGGACACACTGTATCATTTATTATATATATATATATATTATATATATATATATATATATATATGTATATATATATATACAGGGTGTTATGGAAATACTTTAATATATTGAAATGGGTGACTCCTGGGACAGTGTAGAGACACACTGAGTAACTTTTTTTGTTTAATTCAAACTTTTTTACAATTTGTAAAAATACCTTCTTTTCACCTATCTGCTACGTCCCTGGTTACGTAAAGACTATAAACACAGACAGTAGACCTATTTGTTTGCGATGTTGCCAAACGTCCTAATTTATACCCAATAAACGATATAAATACATAATAGAATAAAAAGGTAAAATGTTAGTTATATTCTATTTTATAAATTTACTTTTAAAAAATTATTAAAAGCCTTTATATCAAAATAAATTGTAACAAAAATATATTTAAATAAAGGTCGATTTACCTTCAATACGGAATATGTTCTAAATTTTGATTCCAAACATGCTTTTATTTTCCGCTGCATACTGTTTCTACACGCGCAAAAATGTTCTCATTGTTCCTTATTTGCTGACCGCTAGTTCCACACGATTTCGCAACTGTTCTAAACTGTTAATGGGTTCACTATAAACAAACTCTTTCATAGCTCCCGGTTTCTGTGACATTTTGCCTGGCTTCCCATAACTAAAAACCATGTCAGTCAACCTGATTGAATTCTCGTTGCATTTTACGTACCATTAAAACAAAATGCAAAACTTAATAAACGCACACATTTGGTAAACCTTCGTCGCAATATTATTAAAGCGCAAACAGGGCAAGCGAATTTCGTCTTCTGTAACCCGATAGCATAAGGAAGCCTCTTATTGGTCAGTTAAATCATGCCGGCTTCCTTTGGACACCAACAACGCGCGAATTTGCGATGTTCAGCTGTACAATCGCTATTCAGCACACACCTGAGCATCAATTGTAGCGGGATGGCTATGTATGTTAAAGCAAAAAGGAAAGAATAATGCTATCCAGAGGGCACCACCATTTTATCGTAGATTTCAAAGCACACAATAGAGGACAATAATATACCGGCATAAAAAAAGTTAACCAATTTTTATTATCTCACTTATGAGCGGCGTAGGCGTTACATTAAATAATAACCTAAATAACATTTCAGAGGTCTTTTAGAAGCCAGGTATTTTTTCTTGGCTGAAAGTACTTTTATTTTCACGAGCACACTTCTTATATTCACTCACCATAAACTTCCTCTTCTTCTCGTACCAACGAGATGTACAGTGGGTTATAGCAAACACAACATACTTCACGGTTATTTGTAACCGCACATTCGAAGCCTCAAATGTTCATCTCGGTTTCTTTAATCCTCTACAGGTCATGTCAAATGCCGTCTGGTCTCTTTATAAACTCACGGCATTGCTCTAGACATCAAAAGCTTATGAATTATCGAACAGAAAAACCCCGCTATTTCAGTGTAAAGTTCTGGATTAAAAAAACCCACCAAAATTGAAAGCATCAACCAAAGAATCGCCAGCTATCATTTGTCACCATGACCAGAACAACGATGAGCATAAAGAAAACCGTTTAAAACGAACCGAACTTCAGTAAGTTTCAGCAAATTGATAAACCCAGTTACGTGCAAACTGCAAAAATGTTGAATAAATTGCAATAAATTCTTTGCAAAAACATCTAACCTGTAAAGACAGCTAGAGTATGTGATCACGATCTGAAAATTCCTTAGTCGGATCATTTGTTCTCGAGACTATCCATCACAAGTTGGCATTTGAAATAACCTCATTTTTCACTTTATTCCCCCTTCTTTGGCATACACTCTTGATTTTAAGTTAAAGCGGTACACAATATTTGATTTTCACCTTTTCAAACCTTATTCTTCTACGTATTTTACACTTTTCTGAATTAAATTGCATAGCTTCGCTTTCAATCTGTTTTTAATCGTAGCAGAGCATGGTGGAGGCGGTGGAGCAGTGAATGCAACGTTGCAACGTTTTTTAAGGGACCCTTCCTGATTTATTTTGATAAAAGGTGTAAAAACACATAGAAACACGAAGTTTTAAAAGGTGAAAATCACATATTGTGGGCGCAATTTTAGCTTTAAATCGAGAATTGTGTGCAGTAAGAGGGTGAATAATGGTTAGTAAGAGCTGCCAACTTTGGATGATGATTATCCTGAAACCAAACATTTCCGACTACACCAGATCAGCGCCCCAAACCAACATCCAACTAAATTTGTTGAAATCGAGTTCAGGACACTTCTGTCATAATTATCGTAGTTTTTTGTGTACATTTGTTCATAGGAATAATCTTTTGTATTCTTTTCGTGTAACTCAAGATCGCTTGACTAGGTAGGTTGTCCGTAAGCCTTGGTAACATGGCGGACCATACGTCACATATGTATTTTGCTCATTATTTAATGAAGTTTTTAACAGTGTAGTTTGTGTTTTTGTCAATATTAAAGGAAATACTTTAAATACTGTTAATTCCATACCGCTGGATTCAACTAAATTATTTAACAACGAGGACGCTGGTTTCCTATGCTATTCACCACGACTCGATACAGCCTCACTGAGGAGTCCTGTAAGGCAGGCGAAACGGTCTGGGGAGAGAGTCGTGGTTACTAGTATATTAAGTAAAACGCTTTTGATTTGACGTTTCGCCCCATATACTGGGCTTTTCAAAAAAAAAAATTTTTTATTTTTTTTTTATTTAGTACTTTTAACCTAAAACAGAAAAACATGCTTACATTGTATACTAGTTGTTAAAATTTCATTAAAACACGAAAACACATAACTCTAACTCTTTTCCAAACAATTACGTAAATTTTCTATATTACAATAATAACAGAAAACAATAACATTTTTTTATTTAAATAAAATTGTACGAACCTCGAAGAATCATTCTAATAATCTTACTGTTTAAAAATTGTTTTATTACAGACAAGATGTGGAATGTATTTTTATATAAATTTAATCCCTTAGTTTTTATACGTATAAGGCGGCCTATTAGTTTGGTAGTTTTTTAAGAGGGTAATATAGATTGTATATACATGGTGGTGTGAAAAATTATATTATATAACAAGTTAAATAATTAAGTTATGATATATTTGACTGAAGGATTACTAATGTCTTGCTTATCGTTAACAACATAAGGTTCTTTTTTTATGTAAATCATTCTTTAATCAGAAGTTTTTGATGGTGAGGTTCTTTTGTCAGGATTTCGGTATTTTTAAAATTGAATTCATGGTTTAAAATTACTTTCATGTTTGTGTAAGGCGGTAGAGGCATTTTCTTTGTGTCCATTGAGTCTATTATCGAGGTATTGGGGATTGTTTTACCTATATTTTTGGACAGTTTAAACAAGGAATAGAGTAAGCAACATTCGATTTTTTTTTTTCTTGGGCACTTGGCTTTTTAAGGTGTAAATAAAGATGACAGAAGATTATGAGCCTTATGACGCCACAGTTATGTCATGTTTTGCTAGAATGTATTTTATTTTCTCTGACAATTCAGGGAGTAAGGCATTGATATATATTTTCTTGGATTGTCAATTACAGTAGTATTTTTGTTGTTTTTATTGTTATTATATAATTTAAAAGTGCGTTGTTTGATAATTTTATTGATTTGTTTTATCGGAAAGTTGTTTCTTTAAGGATTTTTCTGATTTTGTTTAAAATTTGTGGGCGAGGTTCTGGTGAAGTTAGCATCAACGCCCTGTCAGTTAGGCCTATAATTACACTATTTTTGCAATTTGGGTGGTTTGAATAATAATTTAAATACCGTCCCTGACCACGTAGTTTTTCGTATACCATTTGGTTTTAGTTTTTCATTATTTTTGGTTTCTTATTAAAGTTAGGTCAAGAAAATTTATTTCATTATTTATTTCTACTTCTGATGTAAATTGGATTTTAGGATGGAAGCTGTTAAAAGAACTCACTAAGTTATTAATTTGGTCCTACTACGGTACGGATGTCAGACAATCCAGCATCTTTTAAAAGAAAAGGTTATTGGAATGTTATTATGACTTAGTACATTTTCCTCTACATATTCCATGACGAGTTGTGCAATAATTTTTCCAATAACCTTTTTTAAAGATACGTTGACGATTGTCTGACATCCGTACCAGTAGACCAAATTAATAACTTAGTGAGTTCTTTTAACAGTTTCCATCCTAAAATCCAATTTACATCAGAAGTAGAAATAAATAATGAAATAAATTTTCTTGACCTAACTTTAATAAGAAACCAAAATAATGAAAAACTAAAAACCAAATGGTATACGAAAACTACGTGGTCAGGACGGTATTTAAATTATTATTCAAACCACCCAAATTCGCAAAAAATAGTGTAATTATAGGCCTAACTGACAGGGCGTTGATGCTAACTTCACCAGAACTCCGCCCACAAATTTTAAACAAAATCAGAAAAATCCTTAAAGAAAACAACTTTCCGATAAAACAAATCAATAAAATTATCAAACAACGCACTTTTAAATTATATAATAACAATAAAAACAACAAAAATACTACTGTAATTGACAATCCAAAAAATATATAGCAATGCCTTACTCCCTGAATTGTCCGAGAAAATAAAATACATTCTAGCAAAACATGACATAACTGTATGCCATAAGGCTCATAATCTTCTGTCATCTTTATTTACACCCTTAAAAAGCCAAGTGCCCAAGAAAAAAAATCTAATGTTGTTTACTCTATTCCTTGTTTAAACTGTCCAAAAAAATATATAGGTAAAACAACTCAATACCTCGATAATAGACTCAATGGACACAAATATACAAACAATGCCTCTACCGCCTTACACAAACATGAAAGTAATTTAAACCATGAATTCAATTTTAAAAATACCGAAATCCTGACAAAAGAACCTCACCATCAAAAACTTCTGATTAAAGAAATGATTTACATAAAAAAGAACCTTATGCTGTTAACGATAAGCAAGACATTAGTAATCTCAGTCAAATATATCATAACTTAATTATTTAACTTGTTATATAATATAATTTTCACACCACCATGTATATACAATCTTTATTACTCCTCTTAAAAACTACCAAAACTAACAATAGGCCGCCTTATACGTATAAAAACTAAGGGATTAAATTTATATAAAAAAAAAAATACATTCCACATCTTGTCTTGCAACAAACAATTTTTAAACAGTAAGATTATTAGAATGATTCTTCGAGGTTCGTATAATTTTTATTTAAATAAAAAAATGTTATTGTTTTCTGTTATTATTGTATTATAGAAAAATTTACGCAATTGCTAGGAAAGAGTTAGAGTTATGCGGCTGTTTCGTGCTTTTAATGAAATTTTAACAACTAGTATACAATGTAAGCATGTTTTCTGTTTTTTAGGTTAAAAGTACTGAATAATAAAATTTTTGAAAAAGCCCAGTATATGGGGCGAAACGTCAAATAAACTTTTACTCAATATACTAGTATATAAACCTTACCCAAGAATAAATACTCAGTTATTGAAGAATGAGTTTAAGCAAAAATAAAAAGTTATATATATATATATATATATATATATATATATATATATATATATATATATAGCTATATATATATATATATATATACACTATATATGGAAAAAAGTGTCTTTATAATGTGCAATTAGTTTTTCTCGTATCTGTAATAACAACAAAGCTACAGGACCTTTTCAAAAAGTGAAAAAATCGAGAATCACCCTGTATCTCTGAAACGCTTCGCCTTAGCGATGATCTGTTTCTACCATAAATGTTTTCTCCAAAAAGAGCTCGAGGATGGGGTATCAGATTTTTAATATATTTTATGGTTTCCAAGTTTCCCATAAGGGACAACCAAAATGGGACACCCTGGACACTATTTTTCCCACGACCACAAGTTATTCACCAAAAAAACAATAAAAATTGTTTGTCTTCACGGAAAAAATAAGAAAACAATTGAAAACTTGCATCACTAGGGTGATATATACTTTTCCTTACTGCGATATATTATACTGTTTAACAATATTTTTATATCAAAAATCACCTACCTAGTCGCTTTTTATTATTTAAGAATTAAAAAAGGCCCTCATTAAAAAAATATTGCATGGCTTTTTCAATATAAATCCCATTAACAGCCTGATAACTCCAAATTTATTTTAAATAACAATGACAGCGATGACAGCTTTATATTATGCTTTTGCAACACTAGTGTTGTAAAGTACTTTTGCAACACTAGTGTGATATATAGGCATTTCTATGCATGAAAACAGTGTGCTATTTACTATTTTCACATGTGGTCGTAGGAAAATTTAAATTAACTTATGCCAATGCTTTCTTTCATAGGCAAAGTCATAATTATAGAGATGAAAAATTTGACATTTTACTTTGACCGTTACGTTTACTTATTATTTTCGTATACAAAAGGTAAAGCTTATTTAAATCGACATTTTGAACTGTTCTTCATAAAATCGCATTTAAATCCAGACATACCAGCATTTTGTATGTTATAAAAAAATCCAGTTTTGGAGAAAACTAGTAAAATATGGCATTTATAATTAAAAATTGTTTTTTTTATCATTATAAACTTTTAATTCTTTTTACGGCAAATTAATGCCTTATTTTTTCCGTCAATTTAATTACGAATAAAATCTGAATACTTAAAAATGATCTTAAATGGAAATATTCCCAATTTAGCACTAATCAGCGCCTGATGTTTTAATAAGTCGCACGGCTTTTAATTTTAATTAAGTTATTAATTATTTCCCCTTTCGTAAAAGCTTGAACAAAATTTTAAATACTGGATAACAGATGAAATAATCAGAACGAAATTTAAACTACAGCTAACGTTTAGCAAGGGTTTTCGAAAATACAATACATATAAAATTTATAAAAAATAATAAATAAATACATTTAAAGTTTAACAATATAAATAACTAAGAGTAGGTAAAATAGGGTGTTCGGTATTTCAAAAAACAATTTTTTGTTAGCGATTACCCACTGAACTTTTAGTTTATAGCCCAAAAAAATATATCCAATTTAAAAATGCTCTTAGTTCCTAATATAAACCGTGCCAAAATCATGTTGCTTTTCCCATTTAAGTAACATGGAATTTTTGGACTTTTTTTCTTTTATTTTTTTAACAGACACAAATAGATAGAAACATTTACTCATTATATATTTTAATGAAAAATTTATAGCTTTACAAAAAGTTTTTATGAATTTTCCATTAGGTCACTCGTTTAAAAGTTATTTACCGTCAAACGTTGAGTTTAAGTGGGGAAATTTAATAGTAAACCGGCATTTAAAAAAACACTCTGTATATTACATCAGTATGAAATAGATATTTTAAAAAGCTTTAAGAAAATACCGCATTAAGTAGTCTTTCTCTTATAGATTTGAAAATATGGCCATCCAAATCTAAAAAATAGTAGATACAGTGTCTATTTTATCTTCGATACTAATAGGGCTTATGGCCTAAAGCTGGGGATAATAAAAATGAACCATAATTTTTAGATTTGAATGGCCATATTTTTCAAACTGTAAGAGATAAACATATCAGATGCAGTATTTACCTGAAGCTCTTTAAAAATATCTATGTGATGGTGATGTAATATAGTGTTTTACTTTAAAAAATGTCGGTTTACTATTAAATTTCCGTGGATGGCAACAATTCAATCTTAACCATATAAAAACAAATATATAAAAGAAAGTGTTATGGGAGCCAATGAATACAAGTTCGACGCAACCAACAATACACTATAATTTTAGTTAGGAGCATACCCAAGGGAGGGCGCTAACTGTTTAAATAATTGCATATACATTTTTTCGGTCAACGCAGATGAACCAGACACTTCTGGGTTTTTTGCATTGCGTGGGTTATTCCACAAAATACAAAAAGGTTAGGTTATTCTTTTGTAGTTGCCGCAGTTTTTGCGTACTGATATATTTTGTGTTTTAAGTGTGTTTTTTATTAAAAATAGTTAATTTTGTTAAAAAACAATAATGTGAATGTTATGTAGTGCCAGTAGTGCCTTATTGTCAGAATACAACTAGTAAAAAGACATACTTTTCCGAAACGTGACAAAACGTTCTGAAGCTTAATCAAGTAGGAAATCCTAATTTCAAAAACAAAAACCTTTCAGCAAGTTTGTAAATCATTTGTAGTATATGACAGGCATTTTTGTGAAGCTAGCACCTAGCAGGAACAAAGAAAGGGTCACGAAAAAGAGGATGATCCTACAAAATATTTACCACAAGTAAGTATTTCTCAGTGTTTTAATTTATTAAATTACGGAGTATCTTCATGTAATTTTCCAGAATATTTTCATGTATGGGTAATTATACTGATACATTAAATCAAATTTGGAGTCTCAATTAGGTTGATAAACAAATTGTATAATCATATATATTTTTTTAACATTTATTGTTAAAACAGAGTTAATTTATCATTTGGGTTTATTCTTTTTATGTAATATTTCAGGTATAAGAAGAAAAATGTTCCATTAGTTGCTACACCGAAGTCATCGAAAACAAATTTTGACACCCAAGATTCTTTAATAACAGCAATCCGTTTACTGTCAAAGAAATTAAGATTAATTTTTGGTAAGTATATACATCATGTTAACTTTTGTAAGGTATCTATGATAGCATATTCTTTTAAAAGATAGAGAATGTGGTTTTTGCAATAGTGTGTAACTTTTTTATAAAAGTGCCATATTACATAGAATCTAGTGGCATACATATATGAATTCCTTACAGAGACACTGTTTTTAAGATATTACTAAAACATGCTCTTTTTACATGTACTTTCATTGTCTATATTTTAATAAATATTCCAGTTAAGGCTCGCTGGGCATTTTAAAAATATGCACCTATAAACCATTATCCTAAAAGAAGCCTTTAATTTAATATAAAATGCAATGTATATAAATAATAATATCAATAATAATTATACTTACATATAAGTATTTTTATCATTTTTGTTTTATAATAATTATTTTTTTGCTATGTAAAGAAAACTAAGATTTGCTTACAACTGCAGATCGTAGCAAAACAATTATCATTTAACTATGGCATAAGTTAAACCAGAACTATTTTATTTATTTTTATATTTTTTTCTATACATTTTTCAAGTAAATCTTGCTATAATAAAATTATAAACAGAGTGGCCATTTAAAAACGAAACAGAGCTTATTTTGACACTCCAGGTCATTTAAGGAAAAACGTTTTGACATGCATGGCAATTTTTGATTTTAGAGAGAAACATTTCTTTGCCACTTTTCCCTCCTGAACTGCAACCCTCTAGCAGAAATGAGACTCACCCCCAAACCTTAAGTAGAAAGAGGTATCGAGCGACACCTGATTTTGAAGGTGTCTCGACCCCAATTACCACTGGCAAGTTTAAAGTTTCTGCTATTTTTCCCGTTGATATGACACCGTGTCAAAATTTTTACTTTAATTTTTTTAATGTATAATATTAAATTACTTGTAAGAGCAAGCTACTTTAAACTAAGGGGATATGATAAGAGTTATATAATGTTCAAAATAAAATAATAATCATTCTGGCTATGAGGGCGAGTGCCACCCCTGCTAGAGGGTTGCAGATGGGGGTGGTAAAAGGGGCAAAAAATGTTCCCCTTTAAAATTAAAAATTGATGTGTCCGAGCTTTTTCCTTAAATGACACGAGTGCCCAAAATTGTTTCATTATCAAATGGCCACCCTGTATATTTATACCTAATACATATTTGTAAAATGATTATGCAATTAAAATGTATTTGCTTTTAGTTAATGTACCATTACCTGGCCCATCTAATGTACATAAATGTAAATGTTCCTGAACCACAAATCTCCCAAAGCAATACTTTTGCAACACGTAAGTCAATTTAGGTGTTCTTGTGTAGTAGATAACTACGTAAAGTGATTAGTATGTAATAAAATATAAAAATAAAATTTTATTTGGCTTTTTATTTGTTTGATAAATAAAAAATAATATAGGGGCTGAAATATTTTTCCATACATTATACAGACTGTCCACGGATGAGGTTTACAATAGGACAAATAGATAAAAAATTTAATTTTTCGGCAAAAAAATTATTCCTAATAAAAAATTTCTGCTTGTGATTTTGTATACAGGGTGCGCGAAAACTTGAAAAGCATGATTTTTCTCTAAGAGTAAACACTTTTTTTTTTAATTTTTAGGTAAAATGTTATTTGGAAAATTTCTTTAGAATAAAGTTATTATCAATAAAAAAATATAACATTTCCTCCATAATTTGGCGAAAATGCCTTGATCACATTCATTTACAGTTGGAAACTTGTGTTGTATATGAATTTGTGGGGAGGCGGGTATTTTAAAAGCAAGTTATGACAGTTTTTTAGTCTATTTTATTATAAAAATTTAAAATAATTCACTTTCGATAACAGCAAAATCAATTTCATAAAGCTTTTGTAAAATAAATAAAGTAATTTAAAATGCTATTCTTTATAAATTTTCTAAACGACATTTTGCCTAAAAATGAAAAATAAAGGTAGTTTACTCATGGAAAAAATAATGTTTTTTAAGTTTTTGTACCCTGTATACAAAATCAACATTGTCTCTTGGTGAATTACATTTTGTATACAAGCAAAAATTTTCTTCTGAAAAAATCTTTTCTAAAAAATCATTTTTTTATCCGTTTGTCCTCTTGTAAACCCCATCCGTTGACAGTCTATAGATAACCCGGACTTTCTTTTATCCTTTATTTCCTTTCATCCCTTATAACTTAATAACTTTAAATTTGTAATTTAAAGTTACTTAAAGAAATTATGCAAAACACATACAATTTCATTGATACTTTAACAAATATGCACTCTTTATTAACTAAAAAATTGGTCATTCAGAAGAATAGTATATTTCTATTACGATATCAACATTTTTACGTTTAACCCTATCTCTTTAAGTATCTTAAAATGAAAACTTGAGTTTTCTAGTTATAGTACTTGACTAACCAGAAGATACTGGGTGTCCCTACTCTATTCATACACAAAATAACTTCACCCCTATACCTAATAAAAAAAAGCTTTGAATAAAAAATGTTTTTGTTTGGAAAATATATTTATTTTATTGACAGTATAGGTACTTGTACAAGGTGTTAAAAATGTGTTTACTATTAAATAATTAAGTTCAACTTACTGTATTTTTACAAATCATGAGTATTTAATTGTATTGCTGATCTTTACTATATCACTAGCATATCGATATAATTATTAAAGGTAAAAAGTAAAGTAAAAAATAGTATATCCGCTATAAATAATTAAAAATAGTTTGGAGTGGCAGGTAACGTTAAAACATGAAATTAATTATTTAATATTTTAGGTACTTATTCTAAAAATCCTTAGAATTTACGTATAGTGCATTTTTAATGAAGAATTTAATAGCAAGTCTAAACTGGTCAAAACATTCAGGGCGTTCCATTTAAAAACACTTACTTGAGAATAAAAATTTAGTTTTTGAGACACTTAATATATTTACCAACACTGTCAATAAAATTGGCGTTACAAAAACGTATTTTTTTAAGTTTTTTTCTAGCTTGTACAGGGACACAGTTGTTTCGTGTATACAGTTGAAACACCTTGTAATACTTTTCAATAAAATTAATTTAAATTTCGCGGTAAATACTACTTTCTTAATAATTGTGTAGATGGCGCCACTGGCAAAAAAATTGGGTTTAGTGGTTAGAATCCTACGTTATTTGTCTTTGTTTAGCTGCATAGCTTAGGAGCATACCCGAGGGATGGCGCAATCAACACTATATCAAGCGGATACACGGCAGTTTCTATTATATATTTGTTTTTATATGATCTTAACTTAAGGTTTGACGGTAAATAACTCTTAAAGGAGTGACTTAATCAAAAATTCGTAAAAGAACTTTTTGTAAAGCATTAAATTTTCCATTAAAAAATGCGATGAGTAGATCTATTTTAATGAGTAAATAACTTGGTTTTAAAGATAAAAAGAAACAGTTATTTGTTCTTGTGAATAACTTTTAAAAGGACGATTTTTTTTTAATAGCAAGAGACCTTTTTTGTGCAAATATTTTTTTTCAACTCGATGGTTAGAAAGCTTTTTGACGCAAAAATAAAAGCACAACTAAAAAATCTTTATTAAAGGAGAAGGACTTCTTAATATTAATATAAGGGGCTCAAATTTTCACAATATTTTTTTGTCACACACAATATTACAGACGCAATATATATATATATATATATATATATATATATATATATATATATATATATATATATATATACTAGAAAACTCCAGTTTTCATTTTAAGATACTTAAAGAGATAGGGTTAAACATAAAAATGTTACGATATCGTAATAGAAATATACTATTCTTCTGAATGACAATGTTAATGAAGAGTGCAATTTGTTAAAGTATCAATGAAATTGTATGTGTTTTGCATAAATTCTTTAAGTAACTTTAAATTACAAATTTAAAGTTATTAAGTTATAAGGGATGAAAGGAAATAAAGGATAAAGAAAGTCCGGGTATAAACTGTCAACGGATGGGGTTTATATATATATATGTATATATATATATATATATATATATATATATATATATTATATATATATATATATATATATATATACATATATATATATATATATATATATATATATATATATATATATATATATATATATATATATAGTCAGTAGGTTGTTCATTGGGAAAACAGTTTTTTTCAAGGCTACAAACAAAGTTATTTATATTGATTTATATTGTAATAATGATTATAAACTTACGTGTACAAGTGAGCTACCAATATAAAAGCTTTAAAATAGTTTCCATTTTGATTTTTCTTTCATATAATAAATTATAATGTCTCTGAAACGTATGTCTCACTCTATCCCATTTACAACCATGACCAAGAGAAGGAGAGTCGATAAAATTGAATGACATTTATCGGCTTCATTGACCATTCGTCGTCCTTCCGGTACTTTGACGAGATTCCAGTGGCGTAGTATTCGGGAAAATTATATTCAGATTTTGGTTTATTATATCTACTTATCTGTTACAACTGTGGATACTCCACCACCTCGCCACAATTGTCTGTCAGCCAATTGGTACGAAGCGGCGGAGCACCGGCAAGCAGATCAACCCCCAGCGTCTGACTGTCACTCAGGCACCGAGGAGCAGTCCGCAACCAGCAGTCGTGCTTTTTAATTTTTGCGTTAAGATTTTGATGCAACATGATGGGGCTGCGCCTCTCTCCATCATGTTGCATTAAAATCTTTAAACTTACTTTAAAAAATAAATAACAAATATATTTTGCACCAAATAAAATTACAAGTTTACCAGTATAATACTTCTAAAATAAACATCCTCCTTTCTTCCCTTAAACTGTGTGGACAATGGAAACACGCGGTATTTTTGGAGTCATGATTCTACTACCCTCTTTTCCAAATTGTGTTGAGCTTAAATACAAAATTTGTTTTTAGTTCAATACTGTTTACCTAGTCATTATTTTAAAATTCAATTAATTTTTATTACTATTAGTTTATAATTTCAACTTAACCCTTGACATATCACGACTTGTTTTGATATATGTAATTTATTAATCTCAATGTTAAGTAACCTAATTAAAATGTATGCCTAATTCCAAAATGCATTTTTTTTTAATTGTCAAAATGTATACTTTTTTATACTGGTTGTTCACAATATTTTTAAGGGATTGTTTTTTAACTTGATCTTGATGTATAAAATGTTTAAAAGTGTAGGCTGTTGATAGGAAAAATGGTTGTCCTTTGTTACAACAAACGTACAGTAATTATTGTTCTTAGCCCTGATTATGATGCTAACCAGCATTGAAACGTTGACTTTTTATATGTATATTAATAAAATGGTCAAAGAACGCTGCTTATGTTCTACCTTTTCTAACATTAATAACTTGTGGACGTGAATTTTTTCGACTTAAAATAGCTCTTTAGTAGAAAAAAAAACCTTTTATAAAATTATTTTATGACCTTAACATCATACCTTCTAAACTACAGGATGTCACAAATTTTTAAAAATATATTTTTTATTCAGAATTTTTTGACAAATTTCAAAAACATTTTT
The DNA here is from genome assembly GCA_014170235.1 of Listronotus bonariensis. NCBI lineage: Eukaryota > Metazoa > Arthropoda > Insecta > Coleoptera > Curculionidae > Listronotus > Listronotus bonariensis. Next base: position 14,706 of record JACEGR010006444.1, on the reverse strand, counting down.
AAAATAATAAATAATCTAAGAAATATGAGGTATTAATAATCCATTTTTTTTTCTAAATTAAAATTATGAAGGAAAAAAACCTCAAATAAAAGAAGTAAAAACTTTATGTTTGTTTGAAGCTATTTTGAGGTAATGCGGCAACGACAAAATTTTTCATAAAATTTTCCTACGGACGGCACTGGCTAAAAATAATTATTTTTTTATTTAAAAACGAATATTTCCTTGAAATCCTATTACTTATTAATTTAAAAAGTAAGACGTGTAGGACATAGGTATATATACACTAGGTTTTTCCTTTTTCTTTCATTGGGGATCTAGATGTTGTCGAAAGAGATACTGAACACTACACTGAAAAAACTGATTGTGAATTCACAAGTCAATTACATGAAAAATTAGTTAAAATTGCATATATTTTTATGTAAAAATCACATTTCACTTACTTTTCGCGAAAATTTTGTGAATTTCCTGTAATTCTGTAAAACTGCAACGGTAGAAATACATTGTTTTGTGAGATTTACATTAGTATATTGAGATACTATAGTATATTACATTACAAGTGTGGAAAATGACTAATTTCACACGAGTGGGAATATTGTAGCACGAGGCGTTAGCCGAGTGCGACAAACCCACGAGTGTAAGAAAGTCATTTTCACACGAGTACTGTACACTATTTTTCCTACGACCACAAATTATTCACCAAAAATAAATAAATTAAAGTTTGTCTGTTCAGAAAAATAAAAACAATTGAGAACTTTGCAACACTAGGGTGATATTTACTTTGCAACACTAGTGTGATATATACTTTTCCTCACTGCTATATTATACTGTTTTGACAATATTTTTACATCGAAAATCACCTACCTAGAAGCATTATATAACTTTTATCATTTTGGAATTTAAAAGGCCCTCACTTAATAAAAATTGTATGGTTTTGTTAGGTAATAACGCTAATAGTTTAATACGGTTTTCTGCTATTATAAGGGTTTTTTAAAAATTATCGATTCTTACATATTTTAGACACTCTTCTAAATAAAACGTAAGTGGTGCATATCCAAAATATTCCGTTTTTTAAAAATATCAGTAAATAAACTTACGGGATCGGGGAGTGAAAAGGGGTGCTGGGTGGGGTAAAATTGGTAAAACGAGTTAATGAAACTGAACATCACATGTAAAACTAAGTAAAAATAACAGTTTTTCCTCATATTTTTAAGAGAAAATATGTATTATTGTTGTGCTAACAATAAAAAGCCATTAATGCACTTTTAAGAACTATATTTCATAAAAGTAAACTATTCAAAAATACACAAAAGTACAATTTAGCCATCTTAACAGAACTGTACCACCACGGCTAATCACCGCGGACCGCGCCAATAGTCGAATGCCTGAGTCACTAGATTTATTAATTTATGACAATCATGCTTAGGCAACCAACTATACATTATAATACAAAATATAATAAATATAAAAATTGTAAATGCACAACACTGTGCCAGTCAGTGAAAGTTGTTTTTTGTGGTTATGTATATTTTTGTTTATGTTTTTATTTTTTCGTAAATTTTAATAAATATAAAATAAGATGATTTTCGCTAATTTGGGTTCTACCGTTTAAGGTAAATAAAAAGTTTTTTTTTACTGTCACTACAATAAATATGTCACTTGCAAAACCAATAGCAGTTTTTAGAATGACATCATAATATGTATCACACCAGTGTTGTATACTTTGCAACTAGTGCTGTAGACTTTGCAACACTAGTGTGATATAACGCATTTTCTATGCATGAAATCAGTGTGCTATTTGCTATTTTCACAAGTGGTCGTAGGAAAATTATTATTACATATAAATTAAAAAATTACATATCTGCTGTGAATATAATACGTAAAAATAAATATTTATTGTAAAAATATTACATCAAACCTGTAATATTTCATTTATTTTGTGAAATTACAATACCTCATGGAAATTCGCAAAATTTCTGTGAGTGTTAGCCAATCAAATGCAAGAATCTCGCTTCGCTTATTTTCTACGCAGTAACGTCGACAGCTTATCGCCGGCGTCAACTTGAAGCAGCCTGCCGCGACGGATGCGTGTGTGGTGTTGACTGTGCCCACTTAGTTTGTAATTATTATCGTGAAGGGTGTGTTTTTGTTTAAAACGGTGAGATTGTGTAGTCATTTAAAAGGTAAGTTTTTAAATAATTTAAGACTAAACATTAAAATGATTAAATGTGACCTCTGCCAAAAAAATTTCATAACTTTTTATAGGTACGAGATACATTTAAGTTACCACAGACATCTGCCTTATGCAAGGTTTACTTGTAAACGGGACAACTGTGCCCTATCTTTATAAGTTACGTTGCTGATCTTTCATATTTTTTTATAAAAGCGTCCTTACCGACTCACCTCGCAAATAAGCCAAAAAGACACCTTATGCAGTTCAGCATTTAAATCAAGTAAAATATAATACTTCTTGTTTTAGGACAGTGCCGAAAATATAGATTCAATGGACCTACAACCTTGTATCGTCGAAGTTGGTAAGAAAATTTTATATTTCAACTTACTATGTAGCATAGGCTTAAGGAAAGGTTTTTTTAGTTTTTTAGCAAGGGAAATATAAAATTACCTTAAAAATTAAACTTGTAAAGTAGAGTAAATGCACTAAATGTAACAACTAAAACAAAGCATTACCTTTCTCCAGTATGGTGTCTTCTCCTTTAATTTCTAATTTTTTTTATGATTTTTTATTAATTTAGGTGTAGAAAAATACATTTTATTTCATTAAATACCTTATTCTACAGATCACAAAAAACCCACTTTTGATTGGAGGGGTCTTGTTATGTTATGTTATTACATATATGTGTATACTTATATGAAAATGCATTACGATAATTGAATCGGCAGCGGTTTTTAAATATGAATCTGCCCCAAGTAAGTTTTACAAAATTGCCATCTAATTACCACAATACTATTTTTAGTTTCAAATGACGATAGGAAACTCTACATATATTATGAAAAGCAGCCGGTTATGGAAGCCACAACTATTGGTGAGGCATTGCACCTACTACTTGGAATTTATTTTGTTTTCAATCTGGTCTATCCAACGTCTGTATCCTGTCTACTGGAATTCCTACAGAGATATATTTTAAAAATTCACCCCGATGAAGGAACCAAATCAAAAAAGATGAACTATTCCAAACGAAAAGTTATTTCGTTTCTCAATAAAATTACAAAAATGTAAAATTCAATGAAAATTAATCCGTAAATTTTGTCTTTTTTTTCTATAGGAATAATCACTCTTTTTGATTTTCTTCCGTCACGTTTAGTAGGTAGTAATCTTAAATTATATTTTGTGGAGATTTTCAATTTTTTAAGTTGTTCAGAAAAAACTCTTAATTTGACCATTTTATAATTTAGCATAATTACTTTTTCCCTTTGGGGTTGGCTTTGGTCACCCATTTTTTTTTGTCTTTTATGATTTTGACTCTTTTTCAGAATTCTGTTTTTTTGTAATTAATTCTGTTTAATGTTTTCTATTAATTTCTCGCTTTATAGTGAGAATTATGAATTTTTAAATCCTGTCAGTTTACTTTTATTATTACACTACATTTGTTTTCTCTATTTTTAGTGCATAATATGTATTTCTTGTTCTTTGTTGTTTGTTTTAAGATAGCAGATGTTTAATATATTAGTTTTTGGATCTAATTTGACAACTTTGATTTTTAACTTAACATCCCATGCAAAAAGAAAATCTCGCATGATAATCACATACAGAAACTTTATTTTCATTGCGTTTTTGTTGATAATATTCTGCTATTTATAAATTGTTGGTGATGTTTTATTTACATACTGGACTCTACTAATAAACAAGCAAGAGTCAGATTCACTTAACGCTAATACCAGGAATATTTACAGTGCGTCTCTTTAATGTTTCTTCCATGCCAACTTTTGACACAAAAATAACCGTTCTAGCTGTCAAGATGGCGAGTGAGCGCCATCTTGAGAAAAAAATTGGAAAGTGGGGTCTTGGGACATCCCATTTTGAAGTTCAAATCAAGTACTTTACGATATCAGAATATTGTGTCCCTTACCGGACACAAAACAAAATGGCGGCGTTTTATAGATTGCAAAATTTTCGCGCCGCCATTTTGTTTTAGGTACAAATAGGGATAAAGAATTTTGGGATCGTAAAGTGCTCGTAGGTCCTTCAAAGTAACGTATCACAAACTTTTATTTACTTTTTTATCAAAAAAAAAAAAAAAAATATCGTTAAAGTTAGTTTATCTTTCCCTATTGGTCACAACAATATTTTGTGAACAAAAAATTATAATGTCCAAAATTAGCATGGGATAGGTTGATCATAACATAAAGCCTAATTTTCCCAAGAGCTTCTTCCAGCATTGCGCCTTTGTTCTAAAGCAAATACTCTGCTTATTGTTTTTCCACTTTAGTAGCGAGGTACTATGGAAATTTACCTTAAGGTGATGGTAAAATTAAAAAGTTGTTGATTTTGGTATTGAGAATATGTTTTAATGCAAAAATTTAAACAAAAATATATCATATTTTCTTCATTATAATGTCTAAAACTTATAGGATCCAACTCTTACTCCTGGTGTTATATGCCTTAGTGAATCTGGGTGTGACTTTTATATTTGCAGTAGAATTTGGTATTAAAATAAAAAAATCAGTATCGTAACATGCTTTGAAAATAAGTTACTTATACAGAGTGTGTAAATACCGGCCGTCAGACGTATCTAGAGAATAAAAAATCTATCGACTTGAAATTTTGATTATAGGCTAACAAGGTGGTGAGCTATAAGGATTCATAATATTTTAAAAAATGTAGTGTATCTGGCTCATCTCGAACCCAACATCTACTTTTAAATTTCAAATGAAACACCCTGCACATTTTTATATTTTTGTGTTCTACTTTCTAAGCAACTAAGCCACTCCACACTATATATTCACCACTAAAGTTGATAGTTTGGAACTTAGGAATAACTGATAATTATAACTTTGCTGTGTGAAAACGGTCTAAGATATATGACAATATATTTTATTTTCCTATCTTTGTTTTTTAAGAACTATTTAATGGTACATAGTGGGTGGTACCTTGAAACAATTTTTGTTACGTACCTCGTTTGTTCCCATCATCGTACCATGATCAGTTGGTACCACCGAATAGCTTTAAAAAGCCAAAGGAAAGTAAAATTTATTCTAAACTATCAACTTTAAAGACAGCAATTTTACGTATAAATAAGGATTTTACGTAAAATTCAAAAATATAAAAATGCGCCGGATGTTTCATTTCAAATTTAAAATTTGATGTTGGGTTGGAAATAATCCGGCAACCATGCATTTTTAAAAATACTTTTAGTTAAGAGATCACCACCTGTTAGCCTATGACGAAAATTTTAAATCGATAGCTCTTTTCGTTCTCCAGATACGTCTAACGGCACATTATGTTGACACACCATGTACAGGGTGGGCAAAATTGGACGATTTTATGGGTTATCTTAGTTATTACTAGAGTTATTAAAAAACTGATATAGGTGTTATGGGATTTTGGAGAAACTAAAAATGGCGTAGTCAGAATTTTAATAAAATTATTTATCTAAGAGATACGAGGGAAAATTGAAAAATTGTCATTTTTATTTACCTCTATATAGCCTTTAATATATAAGAAATAGCAAAAAACAATAAAGACAATTTTTGTAGAACTTCTTGCGTAGAATCTGCAGAAAGTATTCAATTTTTATACAGGTTTGCGTTAAAAAGTTACGATGCTAACTTGATGTTTTTATGTTTTTCTTATGAAATAACCTGTATATTTGTTTACTAATTAATAGTCCTTCTCACTTCAATAACAAATATATATATATAACAAAAAGTATCATTATCTCTTATAGTTTTTTAAATATTTCAATTTTTATATTTCTTTTTGAGCGTACCCCGTATAAACAAATTCTTTTAAAATAATATTATGAATTTATAATTAAATATAATAATTAGGATATTTGTATAATATATAGGTAATAACCTTAATATACTTTTCAAAGTATAAACACAGTAAAAAAATGTGTGGCTTTTTAAAAGAGCCCAATTTTTTAAAATTGTCTTCTAACTTTTTAAATTTGGTTATTTGGGGACTGATGCCATTAGGTTATTACCTGTATATTATTATTAAAATTACAGGCTTAAACGAGGTTTATTCTTATATGTAGGTATTATTATATTAAAAAAACACACAGAAACATTTTAGTGATGAGCAACAAATATGTAGGTATTAATGTTTAGTAATTGTTTATACTTCTAAAAGTATATTAAGGTTAGTTTAAATCAAAAAAAGAAAAATTAATTATTACATTTAAATAATTATTTTAATATTATTTTAAAGGAAGGTGTTTATACGGGTACGCTCAAAAGAAATATTAAAATTCAAATATTTAAAAAACTATAAGAGATAATAACACTTTATTATATACAGGGTGTTCAGTTAAGGGTGTACACTATCTATATCTCAAGAACCCTTGACCTCAGCCAATTGGCAAAAAAAAATTATAACAAAAATGGCAACGAGGAATCGTCCAAAAATATTTTTAACTTTGCAATGTGGCCGTAAGAGGGCGCAACTGTCAAGAATAATATATACAAATTTAAAATTAGACCAAAATTTCCAAATTAAGATATAAGTTTGATAACGCCATTGGAAAGCTGAGTAAATTTTCTATGAATTCGGCTTAAACCAAATTTTAATTGGATCAATAATAAGGATGGGGAAAACAAATGAATGTTGTCATATTTAAATCGCTATATCTTGAAAACTTCTTAACCAATTTTAATGAACAAGGTGTCATATGAAAGAATATTTTCATCTCTTTTAATAAACTTTTACAGTGACATAAGTTAGTTTTAAAAAAATAAGTTAGATGGCGCTGTTCGCTGTTGTTAGAGTTTTCCTCAATTTTTCTAAAATATCAAATGGATCGGTATGCTTTACCTTACAAATTGTAAGAGTGAATAATAAAATCTACATTTCGGCGAAAACCGCATATCGATATCTTTATTCGTTTTGGAGTTATTGCCAAATAACTGGTGATAATAGAAGCAAAAACAAAAAAAACGAATTTAATGTAGTTAGTATCTAACAAATAAATGAAATATGGATTTAATTATAGCATATAAAAGGTCTGCTTAATATCCAGATTAAAAAAGTTAACTGACTTGAACTAATTGTAACTAATATCGAACCACGAGGTAATGCGTTCTTATTTTTATTTGCCTTCTTGTTCTGTCACAGCCAGCCATGAAAAACAATAAAAACATTGCGTCTAGTTGTCATGGCAATAAAAGCAGTAACTGTCATTTTGATTTGTTTGTTGTCTTGTCAAAGTAATTTTTCTTCTTATTTCCGCTATTAAAGTAAAAATGCCGTTTACAAATGAAGAAGCATTTCATATGTTACGTGTGTATTTTGAGTGTTTTCAAAATGCAGCCAGAGCTTCAAGAGAGTATGCTTTGCAGTACCTAATCAGGCGCATCATTCCAGGCACGTGTTTACTCGTTTAGCAAGGCGACTTAGAGAAACGGGCAGAGTCCAACCACATTCGGCTCAAATAAGGTATCGCAGAGTCAGAAATGAGACGAATATCATAAACGTTTTTAGCTTATATCAATGTTGATCCACATGCTAGTATTCGCGAAATTTCCAGGGATTTGGGACTTTCAGTTGGTTCCATTCATAAAATATTGACGGATTTTAACATGCATCCATATCATATTGTTTTGCACCAGGCTTTACTGGACACGGATTTCGACAACCGCTTAAATTATTGTCATTGGCTTCTTAACATGATAAGGGACGATCGTCGTTTTGGATAAAGTGCTATGGACGGATGAAGCCTCATTTACCAGCAATGGTACAGTTAACCTACACAACATGCATTACTGGAGTGATAATAATCCTCACTGGATGCGTGAAGTTGACCATCAACATCGTTGGACAGTGAATGTATGGTGCGGAATTGTTGAAGGAAAGATTATCGGCCCTTTTATCTTTGATAGAGCTCTAAATGGTGAATTATACCTTCAGTTTTTAATTGATGATATGCCACAGTTATTAGAAAACGTGACCCTCGCGACAAGAAGAAATTTATGGTTTCAACACGATGGGTGTCCTGCCCATTTTGCAAACCAGGTGCGTCACTTCCTTGACCAGCAATTCCCTTTCCGGTGGATTGGAAGAGGAAGTTTATTTCCTTGGCCAGCTAGGTCTCCGGACTTAACTTGTCTCGATTTTTATTTATGGGGTAGAATAAAAGATCTCGTTTACAAAACTCGACCAACAACACGAGAAAATATGATCGAGAGAATTAGAATGGCTATAAACAGCATCTCCGTGGCGGAAATTGAAACTGCTGTATCGTCAACACAACAAAGGCTGCACCGCTGTATTCAGAATGATGGAAAGCATTTCAGACACATCAAATAAGTGCCCAATTTTTCTCAGAATTTTGTTTTTGTTACTTGTTACCTGTTGTCTGTTTGTAAATTGTCTTTCATATTGACATGTTGGTAATTAAAATTGGTTAAGAAATTTACACAATAAAAATAAAATAAACTCGTTTTTTGTTTTTGCTTCTATTATCACCAGTTATTTGGCAATAACTCCGAAACGAATAAAGATATCGAAATGCGGTTTTCGCCGAAATGTAGATTTTATTGTTCACTCTTACAATTTGTAAGGTAAAGCATAGCGATCCATTTGATATTTTAGAAAAAATTGAGGAAAACTCTAACAACAGCGAACAGCGCCATCTAACTTATTTTTTAAAACTAACTTATGTCACTGTAAAAGTTTATTAAAAGAGATGAAAATATTCTTTCATATGACACCTTGTTCATTAAAATTGGTTAAGAAGTTTTCAAGATATAGCGATTTAAATATGACAACATTCATTTGTTTTCCCCATCCTTATTATTGATCCAATTAAAATTTGGTTTAAGCCGAATTCATAGAAAATTTACTCAGCTCTCCAATGGCGTTATCAAACTTATATCTTAATTTGGAAATTTTGGTCTAATTTTAAATTTGTATTATTATTTTGACAGTTGCGCCCTCTTACGGCCACATTGCAAAGTTAAAAATATTTTTGGACGATTCCTCGTTGCCATTTTTGTTATAATTTTTTTTTGCCAATTGGCTGAGGTCAAGGGTTCTTGAGATATAGATAGTGTACACCCTTAACTGAACACCCTGTATATTTGTTATTGGAGTGACTAGGACTATTAATTAGTAAAAAAATATACAGGGTGTTCCATAAGAAAAACATCAAGTTGGCATTGTAACTTTTTAACGCAACCCTGTATAAAAATGAAATACGTTCTGCAGATTCTACGTAAAAAGTTTTACAAAAATTGTCATAATTGTTTTTTGCTATTTTTTATATTAAAGGATATATAGAGTAAAATAAAAAACGACAATTTTTCAATTTCCCCTCGTATCTCTTAGATAAATAATTTTATTAAAATTCTGACTACGCCATTTTTAGTTTCTCCAAAATCGAGCCCATAACACCTATATCAATGTTTTAATAAATCTAGTAATAACTGAGATAGCCCATAAAAACGCCCAATTTTGCCCACTCTGTACAGTGATGTGATTTTTCTTTGTAATTTCACAAAAAGACACACCTGGTACAGTGATGTGATTTTTCTTTGCAATTTCACATAAGAATTTTGCAATGTAATTTTACATTGTGATTTTACGATGTAATTTTAAACTCACTAAATAATGTGAAATTAATTTGTAATTTTACAATATACATTGTAAAAACCATCAGTAATATCACAAATATTTTGTAAATACACTTTTGAATATTACAAAATATTTTGTAAAATTAGGTCACAACACTTACTAAATTTTACATATTTTTTGTAAACTCATATTACAAAAAATGTAAATTCACATAATTGTTGCAATTTTACAACAAATGTTATGGTCACACTAAAAGCAGTAAATTTATTGTAATATCACAAATCACTTTTTTCAGTGTACGTATTTAAAATAATATTTTGGTCTTAAATTAAAAATTATAACTTTGTAAGATGCTATAGCATTACTTTCGCAAAAAGGTGGTAAGCAAGCTATATCATTAACTATTCTTTACCCCAAATAATTTAACGACCATCAAACATGATTGCAATGTTGCTGAATAAGGGCTTCTCTGTCTATAAAGAAAGCTCATATTAACCGTTCTAGGGAAAGGGATATTTCACAGGTTTAAAGAAATTGATTTGTTCTAACCAAAATTTTGTATTTTTTTATATTAGACACTATGTAAAGGGACTTTCAATACGAGTGAGTCTTTCAAATAGAGATTTCTCGGTTTCTAATCCATATTTTTGTAATTTCTTGGTGTTACTATATTTAGTACAGTGTGCAGTTTTATGATGCCTCGTCCGACTTCTCTCGATCGGTTGAAAGTAATAAAAACATATTACCAAAGTGGTTGCTCAGTTGTGGTTACTTAATGATTATTTACTCAATTAACAGTGCTTGTCTTAATTCAGGATACCCCTTCTGAAGACATGAAATAACATATATAAAGGTCAAACTGACAGCTCGGTGCTAATTTGAAAAGAAAAATTTAATAAAAAGAAGGGTCTTGTGGCACATTATTTTAAAGCTCCTAATGAGAATTTTATAACCCCAGAATGTATGGTTAATACCTTTACCCACAACAAATTAACGTTCCTTAAAAAAGACCTAAATACCTCATTTAGATGGCCATATTTCCTAATCTAATATAGTTAGATATACTTAATGTGGTATTTTCTTTAGAGCTCTTTTAAGAATTTATTTAATGGTAATATTGGTAACACCATACAGGGTATAGATTTTTTAATGACGCACCCTGTATATTATGTACCTTTATTACCTTTCAAATACCTTTATTAGTTTTGTAGATATGGCCATCCAAATCAGGTATTTAGGTAATTTTTAAAGTACCGCCATTTTTTGAGAAGTAAAGGTATTTACTTTATATTCTGGGGTTATAAAAACTTTTTAGGAGCTTTAAAATATTGTGCCACAAGACACCTTTTTCCATTTAATTTGTATTTTTAAAATGGCGCCCAGCTGTTAGTTTAACACTTATATCTGTCATTTCTGGTCAGTTAAAATTTGTTTTATGTTGTTTTATCAAAGTTCTCAAATTTCAATAAAAACTACTAAACAATTCAAAAGTTAGAACGGGCGTCCTGATTTTAGACAAGCACTGTATAATGGCGACCCAATGCCATTATCGGTAGTCTGCGCAGTTTATACACAGCACTGTGCAAAAGTGTTAACACGAGTTAACTTTACCTTTAAACTCACTTTTGAATCTTTTTCACAATGCGGCGTATACTCTGCGCACAGACGGATGATGGCGACCCAATTATAGAGTGAAAAATGTTAAGTAGCCACAACAACTAAGCTACCACAAAAATCGCTTAACCATCTCTTGAATTTACCGAGTCACTCTCAGAAGAAAGTATCTTATCGTATTTTTTGAGTTTTAAGTGGCTACACCCGGTATAAAAATCAAGTATTAAAGTATTTGGCATCTTGACAACCTATTTTTACGCTACGATATAAAATAATATTATAATTTAACTCCGTGAAGGTAATAATTTGGCTTAAACAATTGATTTTCTCGATAATTTATATTTATAGGTTATTATTTTTAGTACTATATGCTCTAATTATGCATGCTTTAAAGTAAAATATTGTTGTTGTTGACAGATTTTGTATAAAAAATACCAATTAGTTCTACAAAAATAAATAATAAAATTTATTTTTATTTCAATAAAAAAAAAAGTTATATCTTAATTTACGGTTTACATTTTGCTAATATAAAAGTTTTTGGACTAAGACGACTAAAATACTAAAAAAAAATACATTTGTCATTTAATTATTTAAAAGTGATGCTCAAATGCTATTGCGTTTAAAGGGTGTTTTTAAAAAATGCGAACTATTTTGAAAGGTTATTTCTAAATCAAAATAGATAAAAGTTTGCCCTATAAACATGGGGTGAAAAGTCAACCATTAGGGTGATATTGCGAAAAAAAAGTGTCTTTATTTTTTATCCTTAAAACAAAAATAGTTTTGTGTTTAGGGTATTGGAAAATTTCAAATAAAGGAATAATACAAATACCTTAATAGGTGACAGCAGATAAGAAGATTTTAAAAAATACCAATAAATTTCCTCGACCCCACACGTTATGATTAACATTAAATTTTTTTTTATTTAAAGTTGGTTAGCTTATTAAAAAATTACATAACTTTAAAAAGTTAATGTTTAAGTTATTGTGTAATTTCCTTAAATTTTTTATTAACCTTTCGGAACACGCGCCCTAAATATTGCATAAATACACGCGCGCGGACTGTGAGTCCGCCTATTGATTTTTTTTTATTATTATCAACTATGTTATGATAAATTATAAACTAGTAATTTTGACAAATTTTATTTATTTTACAACATTTTAAACACATTCTTTACATAAATACAAACAATGTTCCAAGCATATGTACTTCCCACACTTCTTACATTGGTACCTGGTTGGTCGGTTCTTTTTCTGTCGCAGTAGGCACAACGGCCCCGTTTTCTGTTATTACTTCCCTCCGCAGTTTGTACTACTTGCTCCAATCCAGTTATCTCCCTTACTCTTGCTATTATTGTTTTCGGTAAGCAAGTAAGTTGGGCACGTTTACGCAGTAGACTTTCAACCAATTGAAATCCTAGATTTCGCAAAAAATGTCTTCGTCTGGTAGGGTTTAGTCTTGAATTATCATTATTGGATTGGTATATTACAAGAGAATTAATGCCAGCAATATTAAGTAATGAATACAGTATTACCATTGGCCACCTTTTAGTGTTTCTTGCACAATCGTAAGCAGCGCAAAGCTTGTCAACGGTATCGACGCCACCTTTGGTACCATTATAATCTATAATTATTTCTGGCTTGCCAGTATTTTCATCTATGTTGTCGTCATAATGGAGACTTGAAACCAACAGTACATTTTTACCTTTTTTGGTATGTAAGAGACTAGTGTAGCATTTTCCCGGAAGCCAAACACACTGGAGGCAATTGGTCGTGAATTTGGTGGACGTGCAAACTCAACTGGTAACTCTCTTTTATTTTTTCGTATTGTACCCAACAGTGTCAATTTTTTTTTATACAATGTTTCCAATAATTCCATACTGGTAAACCAGTTATCAGTGGTAACATTTCTTCCAGATCCGTTTATGGGTTCACAGAGCCTTTGAACTACAGCATTTGGGGAGTTGCTTACACTATAAGGACCATCCGGCTGCTGCCCGACGTATACTTCGAGATTATGAGTAAAATAGCACTTAGAATCTACCAAGGCATATATCTTTATCCCATATTTATTAGGTTTATTGGGCATGTATTGTCTAAAGGCACAACGTCCTCGAAATCGTTCCAATTTTTCATCTATGGTGACATAATGAAAAGGACTGTAGGCATTTTTACAATTTGTGACGAACAGATCAAACACTTCCCTTATAGGTGCTAACTTGTCCAGTTTTTTCGCTCTTCTCGAGTATCAGCATCATCAAATCTGAGGTGCCTCAAAAGAAACTGGAACCTGTTTATAGACATAACCAGGCGAAATAACTCTATGCCTGTTCCCTGAGTATTGTATAACTCTCTGGCATTCAAGCGACCTGATTTTAAAACACCCGCCGTTTATAGTAATCCAAATAATGCTTGAATCTCACATACATCAGTAGGCATAGTATCTCTTTCTCGAGAATAATTTGCAGCTGTAGAAGCAATATGTTGATTTGTCCATTCAACGATGCTACTCAACATGTCATTAGTAAAAAAATATTTCCAGATATCAAGTGGGTCTTTTAGATTCCTAGTAGATGCCTTCGGACCTGGTAAATGCTTTATTAAATTTACAGACCTTGTTTTTTTGTTTTTTGGAGGTGCATGCTTCCTCCACTTGGTGGTTCTATTTTTTCCAATAAAGTATGCCCCAGGGGAAGAAGATGTTTCCATTTCAATATCTGAAATATCTTGTTCACTTTCTGAATCTTCCATTCTTTTTTCTAAATGATCCTCTTCTTGGTCGTCTTCGTCATCATCATATTCAATTTTTTCATTGTCATCATCATTTAAAGCTTCTTCCATCAACTTTTCCAGACGCTTTTGCTCTTTTTCATAAGTACTAGCCATCCTAAAAAAATAGCTTGGGTCAAAAATAAAACGGCACTACGTAAAAAGTATTATATCGTTACTAAATTGGTGTTTTCCGCCTTATTCTCCTTAGAAACACAATTTTACAGGTTACTTGCAATTAAATTTCCCCCTCGGTATCTCTTAACCCCGCCCTTATTAATTTTTACAAAAATTTACCCAAAAGAATAGAAACTTACCTGCCGTTGTTCAGCCAATAATTTACGACACAAGACAATTTTTGTTGCAACGATACACGCGTGCGGACTCTCAGTCCGCGTTTCAAAATAACTCGAGGATAACTGCAGTTTTAGAGCTCACACACTAGACTAATATGCAAAAGCATAATATTAAAAGGTACTGAGAACGGCCGGTTGAAATGGTGGGGGATGTATGAAAAACGCTAATATATGTTTCGCTGCGGACTGAGAGTCCGCGCGCGTGTTCCGAAAGGTTAAA